>CM031917.1:37625525-37661733 GCA_018703695.1 Prunus fruticosa | reverse complement strand
AGCAGAGAACGTGCACGCAGACACACTAGCAAGCTTAGGATCAGCACTTGATACCCAGTTCAGACGCTCCATTCCGGTCGAACACCTTGATCGGCCAAGCATAGAAGAGACAGAGCAGCCAAACTTGATGCAGATCGACGAGGATCCTAGCTGGCAAGACCCCATCATTGATTACCTAGTTAATGAAAACTTACCAAAGGACAAGTCCGAGGCCAGGAAAATCAAACAGAAGGCTGCGAGATACTATATAAAAGGTGACTTACTTGTTCACAGATCATATTTCGGCCCTCATCTTACTTGCATCAAGTACCTGCAAAAACTCGAGGTCCTCTGCAAAATACATGACGGCGAATGTGGAAATCATGCTGAGGGCAGATCGCTTGCCCAGAAGGCTCTCAGCATAGGCTACTTTTGGCCTACTATGCGCTAAGACTCCACTGAATATGCTCGAAGATGTGATCGATGCCTACGTTATAAGCCCATCCCCAAGCTTGCCAGCCGAAGAGTACCATCCGCAGAACAGCCCATGGCCATTCATGCAGTGGGCCATCGACTTGGTAGGACCTATGCCAACGGCACCAGCCTGAGAAGGAGATGATGATCGTGGCCACTGATTACTTCACCAAATGGATCGAGGCCGATGCTTTATCATCTACCAAGGAAGCAGACGTCGAACGGTTCATTTGGAAGAAGATCATCTGCCGATTGGTGCCGCAATCGATAGTCACCGATAATGGTACGCAGTTCGTGGGCAAATAGATCACCGCATTCTTTGCGAAGTATGGCATCAAACAACACCTGTCAACTCCCAGATACCCGCAAGACAATGGCCAAGCAGAGGCATCCAATAAGATTGTGCTGGACTGCTTGAAGAAAAGACTGGAAGGCGCAGAAGGGGAAATGGGTCGACGAGCTACCAGGAGTCCTGTGGGCTTATCGCACGACCAAAAGAAGATCAACCGGCGAGACACCATTTTCTCTAGCCTATGGGACAGAAGCAATCATCTCCCCACACATCACAGTCCCCTCCATGAGCATTGAGGTGGGCAGTCTTGACCAAAACTGCAAGCAGATGAAAGTCAATCTTGATCTGCTCGAAGAAGAACGAGAAAAAGCCATTGTTATAGTAGCAGCCTGCCAGGAGCGCTCGCGTCCTACTACAATATGAAGGCCAAGATTAGACAGTTTGACCTGGGGACCTTGTGCTCAGAAATAGCTTCATCACAGCTCCAAAGCAAGGGTCAAAGAAGATGAAGCACAACTGGGAGGGCCCTTACGTGATCAGCCGACCCGGGGCAGAGGAAGTTACACCCTCGACACTCTAGAAGGGAAAGAAATTCCAAGACAATGGAATGCACACCACCCTCGGAGATACTATCCATAAAGCCCTTCGTTCACTAGCTGGGCTCCTAGCAAGCGACGAGACTCCACTTACTGCCATTGAAGACAAACTGCTTTCGATGTTATCTATGTTGCTCATTTCTTTTATTCAATAAAGCGATGTAGCCACACCAACATCAATACAAGAACAAGCTTTTCAATGAATTATTTTTTCGAGCATTATGTCCCACAAACATACACATGCAGGCGACAAGCCTTATCTCCATTGAAGGCAAGCTACTTCTCGAGTACAAACTTCATGGAGTCCTTTTTTAGCGCTATGTCCCCGACATACGCTAGCAGGCGGCAAGCCTTATCTCCATTGAAGGCAAGCTCCTGTTCGGTTCATTTTTACACATGATTTTTCATGTTATTCACCTTTTATTTTGAGTTAGTTCTTGACATTTTATAGCTTTTTACTTCCTTTTTGTGTTTTCTTAGATTTTACCTTGGTTAGATTGAAAATGAGCTAAAAGTGCATTATTTGTTATAAATTCTGTTTTTGCTCATTTTCGTAGGTCATATTCTTGGCCTGGGATCAACATGCTCTGGTGCTCGGATGAGGTCATGATCTTCATAAGACTTGTTCATATGAGCAACTAAACTCCATAGCTAGGGCTTAGGTTGAAGCCCTAAACATGATTACCTTATTGTTTTGATGCTTGAGTGTATGAATTTCTAGATATTGTTGATGAATTCCAATTCACCAAATTAATCTATCCTTGATGTATGTTCTTCTTTGATTGATCACCTTTGAAAGCATGCTTCTTGAGGTTGTTGAGGTTATGTGTATCTTCATGTTATCCTAAGCAATAAATGGATGAAGTAAGAATCATTCATGTGAATTGGTTTCTTGAATACCTAATGTAAACACCATGCTATTAGGATTCTTGTGATGTTCATATTCTCTTTGAACTTAATGGGTTTTTCTTGTAATTGAATCAAAGTACTAAGCACACCTAGATTCGATTATAGGGAAGGCACAAGTATTGTAGCACTCATACTGCACTTTACGTATATTAGAGAGAATCAATGCGTCTTGAGTCACTCGTACCTGGTCTTGATTGCGAACATTTTCATCAACACGTTTAGAGTTCATCACTTGAGTATTCATGAACTTTGGTAGAATTGTTTAGGGTGGATTCCGAAACCCTAGTGTTTGTTACATTTTACTCTCACATTTTGATAATTCATCTCTGCCATTCTCATTTAAATTCAAAGTTCATTTACTTTCATGCAATAGAAATAGGTCACTTGAAACAAATCAAAAACCCCCCAATGTGTGTGTGAGTTGCGTGTTTGACACATTTTGTGTCTTTGTCACTGAATTTTGGTTGTTTCCGTAATTGTTTTGGACTTTTGGTCCGCGCTGTGTTCTTTCATTTTCTGTGCTGAATCCAACCGTATAAAGAACGTGAATTTTGGACATACGGTTGGAAAGTTATAGGTCGAAAACTGAACAGAGGTCGGAACTGAAAAAAGAGAAAAAACGATTCTGTGAAAAAGCGATCGGTCGCACTGTTTCTAACGACCGGTCGCTCATCACAAATTTCACAAATTTTGATTCTGTGCAAAGCGACCGGTCGTCACTGCTCAGAGACCGGTCGTTACTGCTCAACGACCGGTCGTCACTGCTCACGCGACCGGTCGTCACTGCCCACTGCTCACTGTTTACGGCACTGTTCACTGTTCATGGCACTGTTCACAAGTGATAAAGTGGTGATAAAATGGCGATAGAAAATGCTGTTTTTGTTTTTGTTTAGTTTTCTTGTATTGTTTCATTTCTTTTACACTTCTTTACTCATTTTTAGTTTTCATTTTGCATTTGTGCATTTGTGGTGTGTCAATTAAGTGTTATTTACGTACTCAAATTAAAACTTATAGGAAGCCGACAAGTTCTTCGTGGGATCGACCCCGTACTTACATAATCTATATTTCATTAGATTCGTGCACTTGCGGGTATTTTTAATTGGTTGTTTGCACATTAATTTGTGTCCTTTTAGGAATGCAACAATTTTTGGCGCCGTTGCCGGGAAACTGGCACGGTTGCTTATATGTTTTGTTTGAGTATGTTTAGAGTACTTAGTTTTATTTTTGTTTATTGTTTGTCGTTTCATTTTATCTTGATTTGTTTTTGTTTCTTTTTCTTATAGGAACATCCGACGTGTCACCTTCACCATCACCAATGGCAGCCGCAACTGAATTTGTGGAACTTACTATGCAAGAATACTCCAATAAATTTGTGATGGAGAAAGCAAATGTATTTGGCTCATTTCAGAATGAATTGCCTATGAATGATTATTTCCCACAAACATACAATTCGGAGTGGAGAAATCATTCGAACTTCTGGTGGACCGACAATTCAAATTTTCAACAAGGGTCATATCAACCATATCAAGGCCAACATAATACTTGTCCACCTTATGGTCAACCCCAACATTATAATCCACCACCACTTAGTCAATCTCACCAACAACCTCAAGGACCGACTTTGGAAGAACTTGTTGCTTCAATGGCTAGAACCACAGATAGTTTCATCAGTGAGACAAAAAGCCACATGCAGAGGAATGACACCCACATGCAGAAAACGGATAAGGCCATTGCCAATCTAGAAAATCAAGTGGGGCAAATTGTCACAGCTTTGAGTCAAAGGGAAGCTAGGGTGATGCCTAGCCAACCAGTGATTAATCCAAATGGGCGTGAGCATGTTCAAGCTGTTACCTTGAGAACTGGTAAGGTAATTGGTGAAATTGATGTTTCTAAAAATTTGATTCATAATGTTGATGAAATGCAGGTTGAGCAAGTGATTATGCCTAATGAAAATGATGAAATCAACATGGAGGAAGATAAACAAGCAGCTTCTCCATCCAAATGGATCCCAAAGCATGAACTTGCAAGAAGGGCAAGAAAGGAGAAGGTATGTCGTGAACCTACTGATGAAGATATCTTACATGCTCCTTTTCCTCACAGGTTGATGGGTTCTAAAAAATTTCAACACGCCAAGGACATATTGGAAATCTCCAAAAAAGTGCAATTCAACATTCCTTTCTTGGATGCAAACAAGCTCAAGGAATACGAAACTGTTGCATTAACGGAAGAGGTTTCTGCTATTTTGCAAATGAAGCTTCCTCCCAATTTGAAAGATCCAGGAAGTTTCACAATTCCTTGTATAATTGTACTAAAGGAAGACAAGCTGAACATCCATGTTCCAAGCACCAATCACATGTTCAATGTCATTCCTTCTACTCAAATGAGAAGGCCACCCAATCCTAAATATGTGCCTCATCCATCTAATCCACGTATTGAAGAGCGCCTAAAATTACTTTTGAAATCTACTCATGCGCGTAAAAAGAAAAGAATACGAAATGGGTTGATTAGATGGCAAAGAAATTTGAAGAAACTTCATGTTTGGCATAAGGAGGCGATTGAGCCAAAACCCCCCAAGTGACCACAGTATGTTGGAAGTCCGGCAAAAGACTTTAAACTTAGCGCTTCTTGGGAGGCAACCCAAGGTGAATAGAAGAAGTTTGTTATCGTCCTAATCGCTTCAAAGTGGAGTTTCTCTTGACTCAAACTTTCTTTTATTTTATTTTAATTTATTATTATTTTTTGAATTGGGGTTACAATTTTCCAACCAAGGTAATTAGGATTTTCTTGTTGTTTCTCTTTGTTTTTCTTACTTTTGCTTTCCTTTACTTGTTTGTGTTTCTAACTTGTTTTTCTTTGTTTTTCTTCTTTATTGTAGTTTGTGGTTGTTTATTTTCTTTTTGTCCATCCCAATTTTTCTATATGGCATTGTTTAAACTTAAATCTCCATTTTTTTAAACAATGTTTCATATAAGTTTGGGAAGTGTTTTCGATTCATTAATGCACAATCAGGAATTGGGCGTGAATGCTTATTCATTTCATAACATGCGATTACATACACAAACGTGAAAATGCGTACATATAATCCCTAATCACATGTATATTGTTGCATTCTACGCCACCTGAGGCTTCGGCTAATTGCCTCTGTTTGTTCTTGCTTGTAGAACCTGCAACGCTCTACATGATCATCATTCCTTTTCTGCAGCATCTCTACATGCTGGTTGGCACTGTAGAGCCGCTTCTGGAGGTCCGCCACCTGAGCTTTCAGGGCCGCCACCTCCTCACTTAGTGCCCCGCACTCTCGTGTCTCGCCAGGAGGCGTATGCCTAGATTGGTGGTGGAAACCGCGTGTTGCACGTTTAGAGTGTGGGACTCCTCCACTGCCACACTGTCCGACGCCGTGCCACATGCAGATGCACCGCCGGTGTGAGTCCTCTCACAGTTATACCTTCCGGCAGGTACAGATTCTCATCGGCACGACCTCAGAGAAATTCGAGGCCGAGCCAATGTGATAAGAAGAGTTTGGGAAGACAAGGGTTGGAGGAGCCCGTCTGGGCATTTGGTGGTGCAAGGGTTAACTCAAGGTTAAGGTCATCAACGTGCATATCTGAGGATGCCATTGATTTTTCTGCCTGGTCTTTTTGATGTTTTTTTCTTGAGTTTGCAGGATGAAATGCAGGGTACTCCTCCTTTCAACCGAGAAGCGGTTTAAATAGACTTATTCTCATAGGGGAGCCGACACCACTTTGTATTTCCGGAGCAATTTGCGGATGAGTCAAGTTAAAGAGGAAGCATTTCTACTTCCACTTTACTTTCTTTTCCTCCCCGTTTTCTCTGGTGTAATATGTTTTGATTCCTTTTTAGTTTGTCGTATTTGTTTTATTTCCGTTGGGGAAGTGCGCTTTGTTTTTCTTCTTTGTCTTTTGCAACTTTCTTTTCTTTTATTTCCGGAAAAAAAAAAAATTACACCGAAAGGCAAAGACACACAAGCACACCAATAATACACTAGAATCACTTTTTCCCAGTGCTCGGTGTCTCGACCATTGGACCTTTGAGTTTAGCCCTACGGCTATCCTCTTCTGAGGCTTCAGGCACGTCTCTTGGGGCTCATCACTCGAGCTCCCAAAGATTGCATTCTTAGCTTGAGCGTAACCACTTTTGTGGTCTATTTTCTTGCGCTTACCCGGTCGGTCTAGGTCCTCCAGCTGTTTTCTCATGTCATGAGCGTAAACACTTACCATCTTTGAGAGATTTTTGTTCTCTTCCCGCAACGCTTCCAGCTGTGTCGATTCACCTCTAGTATCCTTGCCCTTTCCGTTTTTAAACTTTTAATAATACTCTGGCACTCTTCAACCATACTTCGCTCTCCCGCCAACTGACCTCTTAGCACCTCCACCTCATGGGACTTCGCAATTAGGCGATGACCCACACTTGCGACTGTTGCGGTGCTTTGCACGCTTAGTGCCAGAGCATCGCTCACGACCCGGTTGTCATCCCTTGATCCCAGCACCCGTATATCCTTGGGAGTCACTAGATTTCTAGCAACTCCAAGGGCAACATCGTTGTCCAACAGTATCGAGTCATTCACTGTCACGTGCCCCCGTGCAGAGGCAAAGTAGGCATCCACACTGGTGCCACTGCTTGGCCCCGAATCTAGAGTCGGTGGAGCTAGGTTGAGATCCAACGAGAATTGGTAGGAAGATGCCATTTGAACTTTCTTTTCTTTTGTTCTTTCTTTTCTCTTGTGTGTGTTTCTGAGTTTGTGTGTTTTTCCCCAACTCTTTCTCTTCTTCTTTTATAGAGTTCGTTTCTACGTAACCCTAGCCACTGCGCTTCTGGTTTGGCGCGGCCCTTACGGCCTATCCCCTTAGGTCGCCTCACCTGTCCCCCAACCCCTTTAATTGCATTTCTGCCTTTCAGCAGTTTCGAGAAACAAAAGTCGTCACGCCTTCCTATGAAGGCAATAATTCTGGCTTGGGACCGTGAGAGAGACCTCTGCTTGTCGGCACGTCTCTCACTTTGTATCCCGTGACTCACAGGAGCCGAGACATCAGGGCCCACTTTTTCTATTTTTCTGAGTTCTCGCTCTTTGTGCTTCTGACTTCGTTTCTTTGTTTTATTTACTTTCTTCGTTTTTGGGCTTTCGTTTGGGTTGGGCTTTCATTTTCGTTTGTGCGTATCTTTGGGTTTGATTTCTGCGTGCGTAGGACTATTGTTAGGGCTTACCTGTTTTGTTTTGTTTGGTGTTATTTTGTTTAGTTTTGTTTTACCACCGTGTTGTCGTTCTTGTTCTTGTTTGTTCTTGTTTTCACTTGCTTTCTTCCCTTTATTTCTTATTCTATCATTGTTTATGCCTAAATTCTTTAACATTGAGGACAATGTTTATTTCTAAGTTTGGGAAATGTTAGCAAGTCTTTTTCGTTTCACTTAAATTCTTACTTTCTTTTATTTTGTTTTCCTTTCAGTTTTGAGTCTTTTTGTTTTCAAGTCACTTTCCGGACATATATGATGAGATTGTGATGAATGTTTACACGACTTGATTGAAAATGCTAAAAAAAAAAAAAATTTGTTATTCACTAAATGGCATCGTTCTAGCATGATATGTTTGAAACACTCTATGCACTTGCCATTTGTTTCATAATTCTCCAGTTGAGGGACTTATATGATCCAAAGAATTGTATCAAGCATGAATTAGACTTGTATAACCATAAATAATGTGAGCTTTGAGCCTTTTGCTTCAATTCATGAGTGTTATACACGTATTCTTTCTTTCTTGTCATCCGAGTTGTTGCTTGATCTCATTATTCATTGATTTGGTTGAGCACTTAAAAGATATTTATTATTGTGCAATTTGATTACATGACATTTGTGAAATGATATTAAGGCCCTCTTTGGACCGTTTGTGCCTTTCAAGCTAACCCTATGCATGCTTAAGCATGATTTTCCATTGTTAACCACCTTGAGCCTATATGTATGCCTTTTCTTTCAAGTAACCAATTATAACTTCTAGCCTTAGCCTGAAAAACATGATTTTACCTTTCTAAGGAACTCATGAGCTTTAATTTAGATGTGTTTTTCATGCTAAGTTTGGGAAGTTTGTTATTACAATTATTTTATAAAAAAAAAGTACTTCACTCAAGGGGTGAAAGAAAAGAGAAGGGTTGTGGTTAATTGGCAATGAATTCAATTCCATGTTTCTTGCTTGGCCAAATTAAATAAAACTATAATCTAAAAAAAAAAAAATTGTAATTCTCAAGCGTGATGTTGCAAAGTCTTTTAGTCAACGATTATATGCTCTTACATTGTGAGTTCCTTGGACTTTGTTGTATCCATTTCCTTCATTTCTCACTTACCTTACACCCTTAGCCCCATTACAACCTATAATAAAGACCTAAATTGATCCTAAATGTCATGTGGTTGATTTGCACACATTTTTTGGCTTTTAAGTGTTTGGCATCCTTCTTGAGATCATAGTTATGCATGTTCTTCATTCTTCTATTTTGAGTTAAGTCCCGTGTGGTTTAACTCTATTCTCATACTTACTATTGAGTGTTGCATTGTACCCCTCTTCCGAGTGATTCATTTGTGAGAGGACAACTTTGGTGAGATTTGAAGTTACATTTGTGCTTGGAATGATTTTTGAAGTTGTGTGAAAACTGAAATTGGAGAATGAGTTCCATTTGGCCATCACACTACTACACTTGAGCATGTTGTGTTATGAATTTTGCCGCCTTGTGAATAATGTGTAAACTGTGTTTTTCTTGTGAAAACCTTTGAGTCATTTACATGAGTCACTCTCTCTTTGGAAGGTGTTCGGAAAGTTTTGTTTTCGAGTCTTGTTTTAGTTTCTGTTTTGCTCGAGGACTAGCAAAAGATAAGTTTGGGAAGTTTGTTCGGTTCATTTTTACACATGATTTTTCATGTTATTCACCTTTTATTTTGAGTTAGTTCTTGACATTTTATAGCTTTTTACTTCCTTTTTGTGTTTTCTTAGATTTTACCTTGGTTAGATTGAAAATGAGCTAAAAGTGCATTATTTGTTATAAATTCTGTTTTTGCTCATTTTCGTAGGTCAAATTCTTGGCCTGGGATCAACATGCTCTGGTGCTCGGATGAGGTCATGATCTTCATGAGACTTGTTCCAATGGATGTTAACTACAACATATCCAAATTTGAACTCCATTGGACAAGTATTGCCCATCCAACCAATCCTGCATGTTACCACAGCTCTGAAATCCGAATTTGGCCAGCTTTTACCTCATTTGTGTTATCTTGATTTTCTTGTTACCATAACTCTTGGTAACAAGAAGTTACCTTAGCTTTGAGATATTTTCTGAAGCAATTGGCATCTTATTGAGGACAAAGCTTCATCATGGCAAGGAGACAAGGGCAAAGGCTTTAACTAAAGCATGAGTTTTATATGATATCTTTGAGCTGGAATTGATGGGCAAGGGATAGGTGAGTGCAATCTGAAGTATGAGAGGCTTTTGAACGTGGGTAGCTGATCCATTTTATCATTCTACAACTGGAGAGCAGATTTTGGAGAGTTTGGAGCTTGGAGAAAGCCAAGGTGTAGCCAAGAAAAGTGGAGAAGAAGACTTCCACCTTTGATGATCTTGAAGCTTTCATCATTTTCTGAAAATCTGTAAACTCTTTCTATTTTCATTTTGAGTTTGTATTTGGAATAAATATGAGCAACTAAACTCCATAGCTAGGGCTTAGGTTGAAGCCCTAAACATGATTACCTTATTGTTTTGATGCTTGAGTGTATGAATTTCTAGATATTGTTGATGAATTCCAATTCACCAAATTAATCTATCCTTGATGTATGTTCTTCTTTGATTGATCACCTTTGAAAGCATGCTTCTTGAGGTTGTTGAGGTTATGTGTATCTTCATGTTATCCTAAGCAATAAATGGATGAAGTAAGAATCATTCATGTGAATTGGTTTCTTGAATACCTAATGTAAACACCATGCTATTAGGATTCTTGTGATGTTCATATTCTCTTTGAACTTAATGGGTTTTTCTTGTAATTGAATCAAAGTACTAAGCACACCTAGATTCGATTATAGGGAAGGCACAAGTATTGTAGCACTCATACTGCACTTTACGTATATTAGAGAGAATCAATGCGTCTTGAGTCACTCGTACTGGTCTTGATTGCGAACATTTTCATCAACACGTTTAGAGTTCATCACTTGAGTATTCATGAACTTTGGTAGAATTGTTTAGGGTGGATTCCGAAACCCTAGTGTTTGTTACATTTTACTCTCACATTTTGATAATTCATCTCTGCCATTCTCATTTAAATTCAAAGTTCATTTACTTTCATGCAATAGAAATAGGTCACTTGAAACAAATCAAAAACCCCCCAATGTGTGTGTGAGTTGCGTGTTTGACACATTTTGTGTCTTTGTCACTGAATTTTGGTTGTTTCCGTAATTGTTTTGGACTTTTGGTCCGCGCTGTGTTCTTTCATTTTCTGTGCTGAATCCAACCGTATAAAGAACGTGAATTTTGGACATACGGTTGGAAAGTTATAGGTCGAAAACTGAACAGAGGTCGGAACTGAAAAAAGCAGAAAAAACGATTCTGTGAAAAAGCGATCGGTCGCACTGTTTCTAACGACCGGTCGCTCATCACAAATTTCACAAATTTTGATTCTGTGCAAAACGACCGGTCGTCACTGTTCAGAGACCGGTCGTTACTGCTCAATCACCGGCTCGTCACTGCCACGCGACCGGTCGTCACTGCCCACTGTTCACTGTTTACGGCACTGTTCACTGTTCATGGCACTGTTCACAAGTGATAAAGTGGTGATAAAATGGCGATAGAAAATGCTGTTTTTGTTTTTGTTTAGTTTTCTTGTATTGTTTCATTTCTTTTACACTTCTTTACTCATTTTTAGTTTTCATTTTGCATTTGTGCATTTGTGGTGTGTCAATTAAGTGTTATTTACGTACTCAAATTAAAACTTATAGGAAGCCGACAAGTTCTTCGTGGGATCGAACCCGTACTTACATAATCTATATTTCATTAGATTCGTGCACTTGCGGGTATTTTTAATTGGTTGTTTGCACATTAATTTGTGTCCTTTTAGGAATGCAACAGCTACTTCTTGAGTACAAACTTCGTGGAGTCCTTTTTAGAGCTATGTCCCCGACATACGCTAGCAAGCGGCAAGCCTTATCTCCATTGAAGGCAAGCTACTTCTCGAGTACAAACTTCATGGAGTCCTTTTTTAGCGTTATGTCCCCGACATACGCTAGCAGGCGACAAGCCTTACCTCCATTGCAGGCAAGCTACTTCTCGAGTACAAACTCAATGGAAACTCTTTCGAGCACTGTGTCACCGACACACGCCCGGAGGCAATAAGCCTTACCTCCACTGAAGGTAAGCTACTTCTCGAGTACAAACTTCATGGAGTCCTTTTTAGCGATATGTCCCTGACATACGCTCGCAGCGACAAGCCTCACCTCCACTGAGGGCAAGCTACTTCTCGAGTACAAACTTCATGGAGTTTTTTTGGAGCGCTATGTCTTCGAAATACGCTCGCAAGTGACAAAGCCTTACCTCCATTGTAGGCAAGCTACTTCTCGAGTACAAACTGTTGTGTCGGATTCAGCTGCACCAAAATGGATTCAGCTGCATCCTCAACTTGTGATACTCGCAAGTGTACGAGCCGTTCGGTAGTATAGCATATGTAAGTGCGAGGTCGATCCCACGAGGATTGGTGATTGAATGATCCAATTCATTTCCCCTACACAAAACAGAAATGAAAAAGAAAATAAATAAAACAAGAAAACAAAAAGAAATAACTCAAGCAAATAAGTTCCCAAGTTCAATTAGATTAACGGATTGATTCTAGCTAAAGTATGTTTAAGCCATGGTGTTTGGTCAAAACCTTGTGTTCCTAATTCCCTAACCAAGCATGTATCTAATTCCTGTTGTCGAATGTCCATACATACTCTTCCTATTCATAGTTCAATTCGAATTAAAGCATGGTGTATACTCTTAATTCAAACCAAGATAGCTAACATGCAAACATAAATGGTGATCAATCATTCAAACTAGCATATTAACTCATAAGCATAATGAATAAGAACAAAAACTATAATTGAAACTTGAAAACTAATTAAACTTGAATACTTAAGAAAGAATGTACATTACAAATAAAAGTAAAGTGGAACTAAGAAAACTTGAAGGAAAATTTAGTAAACTCATTTTGTTACAACAATTGACAACTTGAAAGAAAACTAAGAGAATTTGAGGGAGAGAAGGGAAGGGAGCTCTAGAGAAGTGTTTCAGAGCTCCCCCCTTTGGGGTGTGTTTTGAAGCTTGAAGGCTTCTCTATTTATAGGGCTAAGAGGGAGGAACATCATGATGAATTCTCACACCATCCTTCATCATTTGCTGCTGCAGATCAAGATTTCTTCACATGGGTTCAAAGGTGATCAGTTGTGGCTGCCCTTTTGCTACCAACCCATGTGGTTGCCTTTTACTTGCTGAAAAACGATTCTTCTGAACCAGACTTGGTGTAGGAAGGCCTGAGGTTTCAAAACGTATCCAATGGGGCTCAAATTTGGATATGTTATACTAGACACCCATTGGAACAACTTCTATGAAGAAAGTATTCGCATCGAAGCAGTAGAAGTGTACGTTTTGGCCACTGTAAGTTGGCTACCGAAACAAGGACTGGAATTGACTTCATTTCTTTTCTTTTCTTTCTTTTGCTTCACATGCATGCACATGCTTCTCTTTAGTAGCTCAAAAGCTGATCTCCAGCTCCAAAGTGATTTGCCAATTCAATTCCCAAGTTCAAAGGCTGAAGCAAAATGCCTCTCATCATTCCTCATTCTTCTCTCTCTCCTTTCCACCGTGGCACTTTAACCTTTGTCTCTTCCTTGTCCCCTTTGCCATGATGTATTTTTGTCTTCACAAATATGTTCTTGCTTTCTCTTTAATAGCTGGAATGCCTCCCCACTTCACTCATTAGGTTGAGTACAAAGTCAATTATAGCTAGGGAGAGGCACATAGCTAAAAGCTGGCAGCTGGAAATCCTCTTGAGCAAGGTTGAGTGTTGGACGGACTGAGCACTCCACAAATGTCCACTTGGGCTAAAATTTGGATATGTTGTAGTAGACACCCATTGGAACAAGTTTCATGAACCTATTCACCTCATCCAAGCCCCATAGCATGCTGATCCAAGTCCAAGAAGCTGACCTACGAAATTGGGCTGGAAATGGGTTGTAGCCAAACTGAGTTTGTGTATAAGCTCTTCTTCCATTCACCCAAATCAGGCCTTAACATGCATGGATTGCATCATTTCCTATCCAAAGTCATCATTGTTACCTAAATCTCAATTAACTGAAACATAAACACAAAATGAATTAAAAGCACAAGTTTAACTCAAAAACATAACCAAATCATAAGTTAGAAGGGTACAAAATGATATACAATTATGAACCGATCACAAACTCAAGGAAGGCTCTTTTAAGCGCTATGTCTCCGGACATACACTTACAAGATTCAATGAGAATTGGAGTTTGAAAGATAACTGGAAATTCCATAGCAAAGCGGCTAAACAGCCAAGTTTAACAAGAAATAAGGTGGTCAACTAAAGGCCACTTATTGAAAAGAAATTACAAAATTCAAAAAATAGCAAAAAAAATGAACTACATCTGCTACGGGACTTCAGCAGACGACTCTTAGCCGATCATGTCCTTAGCTCCCTCAGCATCACTCTGCTCAACCGACACCATCTCCTCAGCTGCCTCAGCATCACTCTGCTCAACCGGCACCATCCCGCTCAGGAGCCCCAACTGCCCGCTCCTCCACATCTGCCATAACATCGTTAGCTGTGCCACCTTGGACGTTGTCTTCCTCCATTGCAGCTTCATCTGCTACCTGCTCACCTTGAGCTAGGGGTAGGTCAAGACAGAGTGGCTCACCATCATCATCTTCGAGAGGGCAGCATGGAGAAACACCATTTCGGCAATCCAAGTATCCCAACCTGTATGCATTAGCAGCAATCTCATGCTTGGATGCCTCCGTGGCTTCCACATGGGTGTCAAACTTGGCCAACGCTTGTCACGATCCCTGGGCCAGAGCAGCATGCTTGCGTTCGAGGCGAAAGTAGGCTTCTTTGCATTCGAGTAGAGTAGTCATAAGAGACTCAAGCTCACCATCCTTTTGGCCAACAGAACTCTTGAGCGTAGACATACTCTCTTTCATCTCGGAAATCCTCACATCATGACGAATCCGCTCGTTCGAGAGCTTGTCAGCCGGTCAGCATTCTTCTTCACCAGCTCATCAAGCAGGGCGGAAGAGGGGGCAACAACACGTAAGTTCCGCATGGCACCAACACTAAAAACCATCCCCTTTTGAAGATGATACATGGCGGCTTCTTCTTGCTTATCCAAGGGAAGGCTCGAGAAAGCGCCAAGGTCACCGGCTCGATACACATGGTCAACCAACTTCGCACAAGCAGGCCGGACTGGACAGGAAGCCAGCTTTAAGCAGGGGTCAGACACGAACTCACCCTCAGCAATGCTATCACCAATTCCTGGACCAGCAGTCGTGCAACTGGAGGACTGTCGCTCGAGCAGACGACTCTTTAGCTCTTTTGGCTGCAACCTGCAACAAGGAGTCAGCTCGGCGCTTCACCGTCGTGGCCTCGCAGATGAGTCATGATTGCTAGAGAGAGGGCACAGTCTTCTCAGTTTGATCTCCAAATCTGCGCAGACGCCCCAAACCTTGGTTCTCAGCGGCCTCCTTACGAGGTAGATCATGAATTTTGGGCAGGACGAGTGGGGACTTGAGCAGAATATCTCGGACCTCCTGGATGCCATTGACCTTGTTGTTGTTCGCGCTGACAAGGCTTCCTGGTCTTGGCAGACGAGGCATGAGCAACTCCCATATGGACCTTCTCAGGAGACGAGACCACCCTTGAGGAAGACTTGCTCTTGGCAGAAGGAGGTCTGACCGCTTTCGCTGTGGAGACCTATCTCTTGATCGTGAGACTACGGCTTCATCGCGGGCAGATCTGCTGCTAGCCTTCTTCTCCTTAGAAAACTCGGTCGAGGACTCCTCCTGCTTGACTGGCAGAATCACTTAGGTCCGAGCCATGCAGCTTCCATCTTTCAACATCCTCAACAGGGGGCAAGCCACCGACCTCCTTCCGATGTTCGCTCAGCAACCAGCTGCCATTCACGAAACTAGGCAGGGATGTTCAAAGCTTGTTGAACCTTGATCATGTCCGGGTTCAGATCGAGCTTCTTGCGGATGGCATTCCCTGCAAGAAGAGGACGAAAGTTAGTCAAACACACAAATAAAGAATCCCAGAGAAATTGTAGTAGATCAAAGGGATGCAACTTACCATCACAGTAGGTGAGAGGAACGAGCGGACTGTCGCCAACCTCCCCTTCCCATCTGCCACCGACTTCCAGCACGTCCTTGCTCCACACATGATCGCCCTGACTAAACCGTCAAATAACTTTGGCTTGCACGCGCGAACTTGAGCATACTCCTCGAAGCGCCTCACCTCGAAGAAGTAGAAGAATTCGTGTACAATCAGGCCTAGCTTGAAAAAGCGACTCAAGTTCTCAAAGCGAGAGGATGGCCCGATAAACGTTTGGAGTACACTGGCTCGGGGCACACTCCATTGCGCAGAACACATCCCTGAAAAACTTCAACAACGGAAATGTGAAGCCCAGCGAGAAATAGAATGGACGGAACGTGATAATCCTAGCGCCTGGATTGTTCGGATCCACACGAGGTACATTGTCGGATGAAGGCTCTGCCAACTGACATGCACGTCCTTGGGAATGGCGGAGTCGAAAAGTGCACGCCATGTCTTGAACTGGCCCTCGGTGGTAACACGGTGCAAATTTGCCACGAACTTCCTTTTGGGCACTTGGGAACCACCCCACAGGTACAAAGGCACTTGCGAGCTTGGTGATCGGCTTCTCCCTTCAGAAGACATGGTCGTTGAGCAGCTGCAAAAATAACGAAGAAAATAACGAGTTAAAATTCATAGCTCGTGGCTTAACAAAAAAAAAAGGAAAAATAACAGCAGCAAAAGAAAAAAAAAAAAAAAAAGAAAAAAGAAATCCAGCAAGGGAAGCCCAAGGAGCCTGCCAACACGAGCCCACTTGGCGCACGGCACACGCAGCCCAGCGTTGTCGCGGCCCAGCTCGCGCCTCCAGCCCAGCGCGCATCCAATTCCAGCCCAGCGTGCTTCCTGCTCCGGCCTGGTCCACGTAGTGCACCTGCTCCAGCTCGTGGCCCGCTGCCTATGCGAAGGCCCAGCGCACGTGGCTAGCTTGCCCAGCGCAAGCCCACATTGCACGCAGGTCGAGCCCCTCTTCGCTCCAGCCCAGCACACGACCACTTCGAGCCCAACGCACGTAGGACCTGGCTTGCGCATCCTTCCAGCTCACGCCCAGCACCTTGGTCCAACCTTGGCGCTACTCTCACGCACCTGCCAACCCTCCAGGCTTACCTCCACACAGACCCAAGCCTCGCCAGGCAACCATTGCAGCCATCCTGGCTCACCAACGCGCACCAGGCTTGCATGCCTCCATTTGTGCCACACCTCCTTGCTGCCAAGGCTCACCACGCTGGACCCCAAGCCAAGAAAATAGAAAATATATATATATGTTTTAGTTCAAGCCAATTTACCTAGAGATGCACTCTCTTCTCCTTGACAAAGCAAGCTGGAACAATTCTCTCACTGACAAAATTGGAGGATAGATTTCTGATGTGAAGAATAATTTGGAGGAGCCCTACATTTATAAGGAGCAAAAATTCCTTGACCTACAAGGAATCTCAAACCATTTCCAATTGGGTGTTCATAAAATTGGCAAGTCAAAGACCTCCTCCACGTAGGAGCTCAAGTCACAGAAGGAAGCCCAGTCCGGATTGGACAGCCCAACAGATAATTCACATCTCCTACATGCCACCACGCACCATGGAGAAGCTTGGGGGGGCATTTGTGGGAACCGAATTAAATCACCCTAGGTTAAATAATTCCTTCCATTTGGGGATTATTTGACCTAATTGGGAGTTATTCAATTTAATTGGGGTTTACCCAATTAAATTGGGAGTTACCTAATTAAAATTGTGATTGATTTGATTCCTATCCCAATTAGGGATTTGATTTAAATCAAATAAATCAAATCCCTAATTAATCAAATCTCACCTAATCATGGAAGAATAATTCCTTTCCTCCTACGGAATTATTCCTCTGAAACCCTAGTCTCCGAGGCTCCTATAAATACCTAGCTACACACAAGGGTTAAGGTACGTTTAAATTCCTACTGAAACTCTGCAGAAATTATCTTTCATAAACCCTAGCCACCATATTCTCTCTCCCTCACACAAGGCTCCGGCCACCACACACGGCTCCGGCCACCCGTTTTTCCTTGAAATACCCAACCTAACTTAGGCATCGGAGGGTCTTTGGCCAACACCCCCCGGGTGTGGTCCTTTTACTCTGATATGTTTTGCAGGGAGAGAGAAGTGCTAGCCAAGACGAAGGAATCTTTAGGCAAATATTCTCGTTGGAGGAAATTTGCTCCCACAATGATTATAGTGGCACGGTTTTGCTTCCTATAATAGCCTTAATGAATATTCTCCATATTGGTTAAAATCATCAACATTAGAAAGGCAAACACCGCGGGAGGCTTTGGTTGAATGGTAGTTCCCCTTGCAATGAAGATGCAGCTATTAAAGGAGTAATAAGGAGCTCAAAGTAAGGGTTATGTTATGTTGATAAATACTTACTAGTACTTATAGCCAATGAACAGAGAACGTCACTGTTCATGCACCGGATAAGTCCAACCCTCTACGTACACTCCTACTGAATACTGGTCCATCTTCTATTGATCTCAATTATGAACCATACTTAAGCGTTTAATTAAGCCCCTAGTTGTGGGGTAAGGCTCTTCCAATTGTGCTTTAGTAGTGAGGTATCCCATGCATATAGGCCCAGGACAAATCAATAAGCTCTCATTGTACTTACGTGTCAGTTATGCCTTAATTATTATAGTTCAATTCTTATTTTCATTTCATACATGTGCGTATATATATCTACATACACATGCATCTCAAATTATACAAGATTCCCAAGCTGACTTTTCAACTTAAGTACTTGTTGGATCTCTTGTTAGGTATATTTGGCAATATTATTGAATTATTCTAACTTGAAATCTCTTTCAACATTAATATAAAAAAAAGAATGAGCACTGCCATTGGTTGGTATATCTTACTACATTAATCTAAGACTACTTACAATTACAATGACTTTATAATCATTTGCACAAATATGAAAACATGTTAATAATTATGTAATTCTGTCAACCGTCCATAGCTCGGTGATAAGAGTATTTGTTTGCAGAAATATATATAATTCTAAAAACAAAAACGATACATAACCCAAGCGACATGCCAATTTATGTGTGGTGAGAACTATTGAGACTGCATTATCTACAGAGAGGAGGAGAGGGCAAAGTAAGAGGGTTAGGTGAGTTGTTCCAGAAAAAGGAAACAGAGTTCAAAAGGGTAGAGGCTAAAGAAAGAAGCATAATTTTCTAAAATTAAATGGTGAGAGGACCACAATATCTTGCACAGTTAAAAAACTAGATGATTGCTACCTTATTCCTGTGCCTATTGAACGCAGCAAGTACTGGAAACTTGGGCAGTGGTGGTCGGGACTCGGCTCAACCCAAAAATTTCTAATCCCACCTGATGTTCACTTTCATCACACCCTCCCTCCCTACTAGGGTTTTCACTAAACTACTTTGTATGACATTTATGCCCCTCCCCTAAAATTTGCAAGAGAGCTGTTTTCTCAATACACGCGAATGCGATGCAAAATCACTCATCCCCTTCTTTTTTATAATAAAAAATAAACAAGGAATGAAGACAAGAGCCGAAAAGTCCAATCATAGCATTGCAAGATGAGATTTCCAAGGTCAACTGTAAATTCCCTAAACCCAAGTGCGCAATTATCACAGCTCAGAAAATGCATCTCATCGCTTCGCATAAATCAATTCAAAACTCAAAATATGAAAGCAAACATGAGCTAGGACTTGCATGACAACAAGTTCTTACATATATATGTATATAATTGATAATCTAATCAAAACAAGACAAAAACCCATAGTAAATAGTTTCCATTACTCTTCTTCCTAAGAAAACAAAAACCCTAAGGTCAGGAGAAGAGGAAGATACATGCAAACTCGTTAGATCCATACTTTCTTTCTAGCTATCTAGCCCTAAGCTTCAGCTACCTCATCGAACTTCAAAGCATAACTTGCATCGCCCATCACTCAAGAGAGATCAGTCTCTCAGGCTTCAGTTCTGGACCCTGGCCGCAAAACCACCCATGAACTCAGGGTACTGGAACATGTTATTATCGACCATGGAGTAATCTTGGCCGCCCAGCTGGAAGTTGATTGGCACGTGATCATTGTAAAACGGTACGGCCTGCGTCGTCTGTGAATCTTGTGGTTGATAATCCATTCCAACATTGAAACTGTTTTCAAGCTGCTGTGGTTGTGGCAGCAATTCTTCGAAGTTATAGCATACACCTCCATGCTGATGAGGATGATTCTTTGTCAGCCCATCAAAGGGAGGAGCTTGATTTGCAGACACAAAAGAGGCCTGGCTGGAACTTGAAGGAATGTTGTTCATATTTTGGCGACCATAGTCAGCTGATTTTGGAGGGTCCATTGACTTCTTGGAGGTGGGTTTTGGGAAGAAGCGGTGAATGACCTCTTCTAACAACCCAGAATCAGAAGGCTCCACAGCAAAGAAATCTGAATGATCGTCATGGGTGGTGGGTTTTGTGGAAGAAGTAGTAATATCCATGAGAGGAACGGAAGTAGCTACAGTCATGGAAGATGATGAGCCAGTACCAGTAGAACTGAAATTAGCACTTGCTGACATATTGGTTTCATGAGGTTGACCACAGCTGGTAGTGTTGACCAAAGCAGCTGAAGAAGAAGAGGAAGAAGAACCACTGATATTGTACGGAAACTGGTTATAAACCGGAGATGGGTTTGGTGAGGAATTGATGAAGTTTCTGAAGAAGAGCATGTTCAAAGAAGAGGCAGCAGCATCATTATTATTAGCTGTTGGGTACTGAGTAAACGGCGTTACAGACGGCCAACTCGAAGAGTGGCCAGCGCCGTAGCCGTTGCGGCTCTTCACGGACGACTGAGATTGCTTGTGGAAGCTGAACGGAGGGAGGAGATGGTCGTTGACGGCGGTGTGAGGAGGGGAAGACGGGTAGACAAAGTTGGTCCGAGCCTTGAGACCGCGCATGGCTCGAGCAGCGCAGTCGTAGGCGCAGGCTGCTTCCTCGGCCGTGTCGAAGGTGCCGAGCCAGCGCCGCTCTTTGGACTGTGGGTCCCGGATCTCGGCCGCGTAACGACCCCACGGCCTTCGTCGTACGCCTCGGTATCTCATTGCGCCACCGCCGGTGCCAGTGCCAGCGGTTGTTGTCGTGGTGTCTCTCAGCATGCGCTTGTTGGTCGGGGAAGCGGTGGTTGACTTCCTTGGTGGGTCAGAGATGGGGCCGGGTTCGGTGGAGCGGGTAAACCCGTTCAGCCTTCTAAATGCCTCTTCCATTCGTTTTGTGAAGTTTGAAGGAAAAATGAAATTGGCGTGTTTGTGATGGTGGAAATTGCAGAATGGGGGGTTTGTTTGGGTGTATTTATAGCTGAGGAAGGAGGAGAAGTGAGGAGCTGGAAATTGACTGATAGTTTAATTTTGATTTTTCATGCATGGAGATGGAGGCAAATTTATAGAGATGGTGCAACACACAAAATTCGAAAAGAAAAGGCAGGGGAGTGTTTTAATTTTCGAGTTAAATTCCAACGACTAGGATCTTCTACTGGCCCAACGGTCCCTGACTTGGAGGGCCATGATTATCTTCCCAATCTTTGTTTCTTTTTTTTAAGTTCGTCATTTGTCCTCTCTCTCTCTCTATTAATTAGATCTTCCCCTTTTTGAACAGTGAATAATGGTTAATAAATATATTGGTACAGCTTGCTGTCTAATGCACATTGGTATAACAAAAAGTGGAGGACACCCACTTTAATTATCCCAAAGTGTATCAATTCTACTCGACATTGTTTAATTTCTTTGAGCAGAAACTTGAATCCAATAGTTATTGCTTATTGGGGATGTATTCACATAAAAGAACCAACCACAATTTCTTTTTAAAGGCAATCAACGAATTTATTCAAGAGAGATTCACTATTATACTCAATATAGGAGCCTAAATTATTTATTTATTTATTTATTAAACCTTATATAAAATGAACTTTAGAAACATACCTACAACATATCAAAAAGACTTTTAATTTCCTTTAATTTACAAAATTGTCATTAATTTCTTAAAACAAACCCAATCCTAAAACCTCATAAAAAAAACTCAAAATACTTAATAGGGCATCAAAGTAATTTAATAATCAAAATTAAATTGAATAGGGTAAGCTGTCATTTTTTGAATTTTTTTTAGTTTGTTTATAGAAATTAAATGATGTATGATTTATTTATATTATTAGTGCTGAGAATTGATATATAACTAAATATCTCTTTTTTTATACACAAACGATATTCTATTTTAAGAAGAAGAAAAAAATAATGTTCACTAAATAGCCTTGGTCTATTTCCAAGAGCAATGAAGAAAATGAAGAAAAAGTTGGAAGTAATGACTGATGGAGATGGTAAGATTTTAATGACATGGAGTAAAAATGAAGGAGGTTTCTTTTCAACCTCAACGCTCTCTTTTTCTCTCAAAAACTGTAAAACGCTAAAACAAGCAAAAGAACAAAACCCCAAATGAAACCCCCATTTCTCAAAATGGCACTTCGAAAACATCTACACGTCTCCATCCAACATGCAATGAAACCATGAAAGAGCCTGGAGTTTTCAACAAGCATATAAAGTAGCTTCTGGCTTCTGGCTTCTGCTGCTGCTTTTTGCTTTTTCGTTTCCATTTTTTAATCAAAATTTTTTTCTAGGGAGTTGCAGAAGAAACTCTCCTTCTCTGTCCCTTGCTGTGATTAACATTCTGAATGATTACACTGGCGGCGCTCAGAATTTGTTCCTCCCACTTCGGCTTTTGTAATATTTTATTGCTTTCATGCATGCTACCAAAAAATTTCCATCTTTGCAACTTCGATCTGGTTTTGCATTAGTGCTGGGTTTAGGGTTTGAAAACCAAAGATCAATGGGGTCACATGGAGTTGTCTGATGTAGGGTTTTCATAGGTTTTCAGCGTCTGTTGGCTGTGAGATAGAGACTAAAGTTGTTTGTAAATTGTACTAATTTGAGTCGGAAGAAGAAAAAAAAACCCACATACTTAATTTTTTTTATTGTACAAAGTTCTTCTTCCCAATGTAACTCTATCCTAATTCCTAAGCTTAAACCTTGGTTAATATCCCGGAACACCAAAAGAAATGATGCAAGGAAGTACTAACCTTTGGGCACCAGACAACTAGTTTGTCACACAAAACTAACCTCAGGTCTTAGCCGGAGAACCCACTAGGCCAATTCTTACTTTTTTCTTTTTTTGGTCGAAACACAATTTCATTAAAAAACAAAAGGGAAGTGCCAATTCTTACTATTTGTGCACCAGCTTTCAGGACCGTCCTCGTTGTAGCTAATCAAAGTAATTAAGCCCTAAGGAAGGAAATTAATGGCTTATTTAAAATAACAAAGTCAATTCAAAGTACGATTAATGCAGTCGTCACATTCACCATGTTCACTGTGAATAATAGATAGGGGGGCTCTTCTATATGAGACTAGCTATTAAGAGAGCAATGATTCTCCTACGGTCCGGGAAAAAAAAACATGTGCCTAACCATGCACAAATACATATTAAGTTTATGAATAAAATGAATAAATTATAATACGTGATCTCAACAATGCATATTTATGCAAGTTTTTATTTTTCCAGAAATTTTATGTGAGTAAGGGCGAAACCATACATTTTTCAACATGTATGCTAGTTAAAATTATTACCTAAAATCTAGTGACACTTTTTTGGTACGTCTAGTTTCTACAATATTTCTAGAAATAAAATATACATTAAATTATATAAATCACTCTAGTTCATAATTTCATTGACTAATTTTCAATAAGTTTTTATCCTTTTATATAAGCGACATTTGGGGAAGGGGGAATCAAACCTATGACCTTGAGTTCAAGGCTAAATGCTAATTTTCAATAAACTTTAACATAAAATAAATACATATTAAATGCAACCAAAAAATACATATTATAAATTGAAAAATATGTTCAACAACATAATCAAAAGCGTATCTATTTTTAATGTGTATTTTTATTGATGCCTTACAATTAAATTCATAAAGAATTGGACTTTTTTAGACTTTAATAAGTTAATTCATACTCGGCTAAATCTAAAACAAGTCAAATATATATAAGTTTAATTCATACTGGGCCCCACTGTATTAATTATGTATTTACTAATCATGAATTGAATTCCACATATGAAGGATTCCTGTGTTTACTTCACATCAAGAAATTGAAAAGTAAGTGGGGCTCACGCAAAATTAGGAATTGAATTTCTGATTTTGGTGGAATTCAATTTTTAGGTAGGAGGTGATATTCTAATTCCTAAAAACCTAATTCATTAAGAATTCATCTATTTTTACTCATTATATATATCCTCACACAATTTTTAAACTTCAAAATTTGTCATATACTTTAACCTGACAACAAGGACATTTTAATAATTAATACCACTCCTACTCCAATTCTATATGATTTAATAAACAACTTCAATAGGAATTTAGAATCTAACTCTACTCAATCCATATGATTTAATAAACAACTTTAATAAGAATTTAGAATCTAATTTATCTATCCTTTGTAAGTAACTACTAACTGTGCAGAGCTAGTAAAACTTTTTCGGTCTGTATTTTTGAGAAATGAAAAAAGAAAAAAGAAAAAAAATTGTAATGAAAGAAAGAAAAGAAAAAGTTGTCCATCATGAATATATATATCACTGGAATGACAGTATGAACATATCCATGTCTACAATGACGTTCGTGTCAATATGTTCTCACTTCACAAGCAAAGATCATTCATCTCAGTATCTCATGCAATGCTCATAAAAATCTGACTGGCTCCCTTGCTTTTAGACGGTCATTTCAGGGTAAGTCATTAAAATATTTTTCTATATATTTATATATTATTATTTGCATTTGCGGTCATGATTCATGAATATGAAAACTGACCTACCCAAATATATTATTAAATAATAATATAAATGAGAGAGAGAGAAGATAGAGGGGGAAAGAGAGAGACTGAGAGCGAGTAAACGACGGTGAAGGGTTTCAATTAAGGCGGAGACGCCAAACCAGAAAAAGAGATGAGCAGCCAAGATTTTAACGACAAGGAGATCGAAGCCTGTCAGTCTCAGAGGGCAATCGAATCAAGAGGTAACCAGCTTTTTTGACAGTCGTTGGATGGGAAATGAGAAGCCCAGAGACTTTATGGCCCTCTCCTTTGCTCCTTTCTTCCTTCCTTCTTTCCTTCTATGGAATGTCAAAATATTACTATAATAATGTTAATGTTTAATTCATTGAGCTTCTCAAGAACGAAGATTTGTTGGTTGTAGACTCGTAGTAGTTGTAGGGAATGTCTTGAAAATTCATTGAGCTTGATGGATATCTAATGCGCATCTTGTCCTCCTCATTATTTTACTCCTTTTAATTCCTTTTTTGGTCGTAACTCCTTTTAATTCCTTACACACAAGAATTTCTACTTGCCAAGGCTCATTCTCCTAAAAATATTAAATTTTATTCACAAGAATTTCCACTTGCCAAGGCTCATCAAATATTTTCTGTGGGCGAAATCAAATTAAAATCTAATGTGCATTTTATTTCGACTAGTCTAAATTAGACTAATATTTAAAGGGAAAATTGAATAGGGTTGTGGTAGTTTGTGATTTGAAAACAACTTGTATATAAATATAATATATGCATGGGTTACATATATGGAAATTTACACCACTCTTAATACTTGAATTCGGGTGGGGGCATGAACATGAACACCAAAACATGCACATAATATCAATGGGATCAATAATGATCGATGCATGCCACAGAATTATTGGGAAGCATAAATTCCGATAGGTTAGAAAGAAAACAGCACAACCAACCACCCCCTGCACTGCCCTGCCCTGCCCTCCCACTCCCAGAAAAGGAAACAATGTGCCCTGATAATTAAATAAAGAATGACATGGTCTACAGCTTTTAACGGTTCTAGGAGAGATATCAGAAGAAACACAGCAACAGCTCTCTCTGTCTCTCTCATGGATGGGGGGATATGCCTTTGCCTTTCTCATTAAAATCTGGGTTGGTACTTAATACTTCGTACATGATCATATCCCCATCCAATTCCTTTTTGGCAGATCACACAGATTTGCTTCTACGGGTTTCACTACCGAGATAGCTCTCTGCCGAGGTGGGGTCCCTGGGGTTCGGAGTGTTATAGCATATAGCCATACACACCTGTAAATTATGCAACCTGGTAAATTCCCCAACTTACCAGTAATTTGCAAGAGCGCCATTACTTTTCTTTCTAGAGTTCTTTTTGGTTTTGGGTAAATGTTAATTGCCTGTGAGTTATTACATAATGGTTAATTTAATCAAGAACATGTATTTATAAAAAAAAGTTGTGAAACTGGCTGTTACATAAAAGCAGTACAGTTACAGAACGTACAAAATATGTCTTGGAAACAGATTAGTCACCAATCAAAAACACTGTATCCTGCAATTAGTTTCGTAATATTTACCCATGAGCATGAGTCATGACCTGATTGATGACCATGCATGAGTATATGATGAGCAAACATTCCAAACCCTAACCAGAGCCATTGGGGAATTGATCAAAGAGTTGCATAAATTCTGTTTACTTTTCTCCCCTTGAGCCTTGGTCTGTTTCGTACCACTTTCAGCGCCCTACCTCGTCGACATCCAAAAATGTCTAGGCAAACTCTGCAACCCTATCCATCTAATCTATATACAATAACAATACAATGCTTGTTAATTGTGTACCTCCTTCCTCCACTTAGAAAAACTCAACAAATATCATCCCTGTTTTGCGCGTCAGTATTTAGTTTAATGTGCAACGCGTGCTATTAATAGCCTTTTTAGTTTGGACCTTTTTTATTCTTTAATACCACTAATACGACAATTACTCACAAACATAACCTTTATTTTAAAAGGAAATTTTGAGCTTTATTAATCATGTGGGGTCATAAGACCTAAGGCCTTCTTCTATCCATTCGAGGCTAAACCCAAATTTCCCCCCTTTCAAAAAGTAACTATTTGAATTTTGACCGGACTCAAATTATTTTTTTTCCCTAATCCTCTATACTCAAATTTTAAGTCCGCAACTTTATTAAATTATTTAATAATAGTTTAAGTCTTCTTTTTTTGTGGATAACTTTTCTTTATTTAATTTTTTAAAATAACCTCATAATTTAATTTTTTGAACAATTTAACCTAAAAAAATTGAAATTCCATAAATATAACTTTTGATATATTATTTGAGAAATAGGTAGATATTTATAGAGTTTGGAGTGAGTTTTGAGGTTCGGATCTGATTTAGATTAATTAAAAATATTATTTTAACCGTTAAATTTAAATTTCAACCATCATATCTTTCTTTTTACCGTTAAAATAACTTTGATATAATATGAATCATTGATTTGGGATACTTTTGAAATTAAAAAAAAAAAAAAAAA
Organism: Prunus fruticosa; assembly: GCA_018703695.1. Classification (NCBI taxonomy): domain Eukaryota; kingdom Viridiplantae; phylum Streptophyta; class Magnoliopsida; order Rosales; family Rosaceae; genus Prunus; species Prunus fruticosa. The sequence continues at coordinate 37,634,691 of CM031917.1, read as the reverse complement.
AGATGTTTGAACTATCATATGGCAACATTACCAATAGCTGACACGTGATGAGAGATATTCTGGAGCATAGTAACGACGGCCCCATTTGTCCTCTTTGCACATAGCCTGCAAGTGGGCTCCACCAAAAAAATTTCTAGTTTAAGCAATAGCTGGATTGGTATTTGGCCCCGAGTTTGAATTTTCCCAAACTTTAGTCCCTTACTTTTCTTGGGTGGGGAGATGAATGAATTATGTTAAAATATGGGATATTTTGGGTATAGCCTTATAGGTTGGAGATGGCCTAACCCCAAAGAATAATGCTACTCTTAACACAATTGTAGACTACATTCTCATACTACCTTATGTGGTAAATGAGGTGGACAACCACATCAATTAAAATTAATTTAACATTTACTTTTCTTTTATAATTTGTTGACACTTTTTAATTGATGTAGTTGTCCATTTCATTTGGAACATAAGGTGATATGAGAATATGGTAAGAGTAACATTACTCAATCCCAAATATATCCCTTTTTAAATGAATAAACCATTCCAAACAATGTGTTCCAAACCAAATGATGAGCCACTTCATTCACTTACCAATGTTTTAACATCAGTGAGGGATGCACAAAGGAACAAAGTTGGTCAATTGGCCCCAAGGCGTAAACCACCACATTAAAAAAAAAAATTATTCCACTTTTCAATATTATTCTGGCATATATAATATTTGTCCCAAAAAAAAAATTGCAATTTTACTTGCAATTATATAATTCAATAGCTATGTTTCGAATTAATGCAATTTTATTGCATGAAATTGAACAAAAATAGTCAAATCTCACTTGCAATTGTGCGATTTAGTTCATTACAATAGATGCAATTGCAAGTCAAAAGTTCAATTTATTGAAATAAAATTAAAATGATCCTCACCATTGCAAATGTTCTAAAGAAAACCACAACATAATATGACACGAGCAACATGTTGACACTAATCCTGGCATTGTAATTGTCAATTAACTATAAGTACTGATTATGAAAATTAAAACAACATAGTGCAAAACGGCCCAGACGATGAACGATAAAATTGTGATTAAGCTTTCAAATTTCCTATTTTAAAAAAATTTAAGACATGAAAATAAACTCTGTTGAAATACAAAACTCGGCTTTCGTAGTACTATTTGGGCAGCCATAAAACTGGATATTGAGGGGATCTTTGGAAGAGACCGGTATCAACACGTCTCTTCTGTCTGCTTGTTATTAGACTCCTTTATCTTGAAACCCTAACCTAATTGTTTGTCCATTTCTTCCTCCTTTTTTGTTCTATTAAGCAAAATGGGGATTGTGAGTGAGTGGCAATTTGGAAATTCAGAAAATGCGTTTATCCTTCACATGCATTTAAATTTTCACGATATTTTTGAAACACTTCAGCCTATGAGATCCCTACCTCTGCAGAATGTCAAAAAGGTGGAACATTTACAGACGTCAGATGTCGCTGCAAAGTCACAGAGAGAGAGAGAGAGAGAGAGAGAGAGAGAGAGAGAGAGATAGAAGAGAGGAGGGGTGTGTGGGGCGCCGGGGGAGGGGGGAGGGGGTTGGGTTGGGCACGCGTGGGAAGCTTAGAGAGCGGAAGGATTTGAAGATAAATTTGAGAGGCCATGTAGTCACATACATGAAGTGACGAAGAGAGACCTACTGGGTTATTTGTTGTTTCTCCTATTTGAGTTCGTTATTGTATCCCTAGGGAAATCAAAACAAAGGAAATTAAGGTCATCTCTAGTCATGAGGGCTAAATATACTATTGTGCTATAATTTAGCTTTCTAAAATATTCATTTTTTTAAAGAATAGTGTATGGTTAAAATTTTTCATCTTCAGTCACATAGGACTATATTTTAGGGCCCTCTATATTTTATTATTTTTTAAATTAAAAAAAAACTATGATACAGCACTCATACATTTTACTACTATGTATTATTTAAATTAATTATACTGCTATTTAAAAATTAAAGACAATAACAACTTAAAATTAAAGACTACCAAAAAAAATTGAAGAAATTTTGCAGTATTTATAGACATATTTTAAGTTTTTTTTATATAAAAAATAAAAAATAAAAAGACAACAATGGAATTTTTTTCTAAAATGATTATATATTATTTTTTCAAAACAAATTTTAGAACATGTAAAACGTTAAAAGAAAAGAAAAAGTAACTGCTAGTTGACATCAGTGCGCCTTTAATTTGTCCATTAATTTCCAGTTGCATGAACTGATCGCGTGAGCATGCCCACACATGAATCTTCCTCGTGTTAGATAGCACACACACTGGGCTCACAAAAAATTTGGCATGGTTTAGAGCTAAGCTACATGTGTCATGGAAAAATATCTAAATCGCTAAATGTAGTGGCCCTCAAAATTTGGCCTCATTTTTTATTGTCCATGGCTGGAGATGGATTTTACACAATTCGAGTGCCCCATGGCTGGAGATATCCTAAGAGCATCTCAACCGATATGTCAAAAGTGCCACATAGACATTTAACAGCTAGAAATAACATTTCACACACTTCAACCGATGTGTCAAAGCTGATGTGGAATGAAGGCTGAAAATTGAGATGTTATTTTTGACATCCCAAAAGCAAGATGTCAAATGAATATTTTATTATTTTTTTCTTTTTCTATTCTTTTTAATTAAAAATAAATCAATACTAAAATATAATAAAATAATAATTTAATTTGACATATCGGATAGAGTGTAAAGCTGTGTAAGATGTCAAATTGCCACATCAGCCATCAAATTTAAATTTGATGTTTGGTATTTGACATCTCCCAAGGAGATGCTCTAAGGATGTAAAGATACAAGTCTTTAGGCTATGTGAAGGAAAATGAACATTACTTCTTGAGGGTTTAGGGTTCAGGCAAACACATGGTATTTTCTCACCAACTGATATGCCAATTTATTATTTATTAATTTTGATCCCCTATAAACCTCACTTATTTTGAACAACCAGTAGTCTAACATGTGTACAAATATACTATTCAATGTAAAGAATTCGTGGCTTAGAATAAGTGTATCAATTCAATATACCACACAAGTTTCTTCAAATTAAAAGATATATTTAAGATATAATTTTGAGTTAGTTAAACACTGTTGGCTATATTTACCCCCACTGGTACACCAGCTGGGCCAGTCGATAGGTGTCACCAACCGATAACTTTAGTCTTTGGGATGAGGGATAGTAACAAGCAATTACACCTTTCTATGAAGATGTAAATGCGATACTGAAAAACTTACAGTTGTTGACAGACTATCCCTGATCCATCTGTTCCCTAATCTGATCAATTTGTCCCCTAATTTAATCCATCCACACTTCTTCTCTCATCAAATTCATATTTACATTTTATTCACACAAAAACAATCGAAGCAGAAGAAGAAAGAATCCCCAAACCCTAAAGAGACTCCAACTTGCTCTGGTAATAAATTCCCATGGCTTATCGTTTCCGCATCCGTCGGACATATGTCTCCTTCCACTGTTATGTTATGTGACCTTCAAATATTCATGGCATTTTATTATCTGCACGCATTGATATATACATATATATACTGCAAATAGAATAGATTTTTACAAAAGGAGAATTAAATTAGAAGAACCTTAATTAAGTCGAGGCAAGTGTTGGATACTCTAACCTTAAAACGAATTACGCGCCAAACTAGTGCTTATGGTTCACTAGCGTTCGCCTCCCAGGATACAACAACTCCCCTCCTTATGAAAGAAGCACTGCAATTCACAAGGAACTTTGAATCAAATTATGCAAGAACCTCTCTTTGTGAATATGAAAACTTTAATGCTCTCTATGGATGGAAATCTGTATGTAGAGAATTAATGGAATGATAAAATTGCAGGAGGATTGTTCTATTTATAGATGATGAAATACCATTTCCAAAAAGATATCCCAATTTGAAAAGACAAACAATGCATCCCTAGGTTTCTGATAGGGATCCAGACACATATGAAGAGTTGCCACCCCACAATTGAAGATGGGCCATTATAATAATGTCTTTAACCCAATGAATTTTATTAATTTCCATTCAAATGGAAAATTAATATTAAATAAAATAATATTAAATTTCTAATACATATATATATCAAAGTAAGGAGGAGGATGATCCAAATATGCAGCCAATGATATTTAGTTTTTGCTGAATTTTATGATGGCATTATTTGATAGAATTAGATTAGTACATTACTTAGACAACAAATCATCAGAGAGATACCCAACACACAGCTTTACAAGTATCATTTTAAAGGAAATATTTTTACTCACAACTTTAACTCGGTGTACGGTGTCCCATCATCATTTTAAATAGAAACCCACGAAAAATAAGCCAATTTCAAATCCTTGTTCAACAAGTTCCCTTTAATTTATCTGAACCATATAATAAAAGGTATAACCAAAAGGAAAGAATCGTATGTCAAAATCCAAAACATTTCTTAGGCAGTTCTTAAACATACAGGAGAAGGCAAAAAAAAAAAAAAAAAAGTAGCAGCATGTGTTGTAAAATTTTTGCTAATGTCGGAGTTATGATGAGAAGTTGCTTTCTTATATATTTATTGTCAGGATTTTGCCTCTCTTGTAAAACTTATAAACCAGCAATCATGTGCTACGTGTCTGCCCAGAGTCTTGACACTTGCTACGTACCAATAGTTGGAAAAGAAGCCAAATTTTTATAAAAACCTTTTAGCTGCTGCCTCTACACATTACATAGCCATGGTAGAGTTTCCAGAGCACTCATCATGCCCTACATTGCTCTTATTAATATTGCGGCTGCATGCCCCTTGCTGCTGCAAGGGTTGACTTTACTAAAATTGTTTTTTAATTACAATTAATTAACTTTTACTTTAGTAATTATGAAATGATAATAGTGGTCAAGCGGTGCAGACTCATGGCTTCTCAGAGATATGTATGTGTGAAACAGAGAAGAAGAAAGGACAGGCGTGCAACAGAATCACAGAAGCTGCTTTTTGCTTTTCATGGACATAGAAATGAATGTCATCACCAGTTACCACATTATACACAACTACTACAGAAGCTGCTTTTTGCTACTGAGATCCCTATATGGTCTATCTAATGGACCATATATCTTATCTATCTATGCATGGTGGGCACTAAAAAGTGCTTATTACAGCTTAGTGCTTAATGCTTGCTTACAAGTTTGTCTGGCTTTATAGAGGCGGTGCTTTTTTCAGAAGTTGTATGATTGGTGCTATAGTTACCTATTGTGTCCCCTTTCCCTCCCCTTTACACAGATATGCACGTTATATTTTCCTTCTCCAGCAATGCAGCGAGCTCAAATCAGATGTAAGAGATCCTATATGGTATTGCTATACTTTTATGTAGAGCATTATTATAAGGTTCTTAACCTAGCATAACCTTTTTCGGTTAAATTTATTTGTTTGTTTTGAATTGAGGGTTTTTAGGTCAAATGATTCCTGAACTTTGGCATAACGAAATTGAAGTTGAAGGATCACGGGTTGAAGAATCAAAATTCGAATTGGGTCAAAGTTCAAGAATCATCGAACTTAAAAATCCTTTAAATTGAATATATTATAGCTCAATGACATAAAATAAACTTTGTTCAGAACTACTTAATTAGAAGGGAGTGGTCCCATAAATTTATGAAAATTAGGTTACGAGGCAAAAGGAGTTTTTTAAAGGTGGGAAAAACTCACTTGCACTCGCGTAGGAAATCTAAAGAATTCATGAGATAGTACGATCACAGCAAACTGGACCACAACTTCTACTGTGGGTTTGGGCCAGATCGATAATTCAAGATATTAATTAAACATTGACTAACGGGACTCGGAGCATCCACAATCATACTCATTATTTTTTAATTAAAATTTAGCTAAAAATACTAAAAAGTAATTTTATGAGCTTCTTATAAATTTTCAACTCCAATAATCCTCTCTAATTTAGGGAATCATAAATGATTTTTTTTCTTTTTTAAGTTTAGCATAAATGCTCATTCTTCATATAAAATAATAATAATAAATAGTTAACATTACATAAATACTTAAAATAGCATTAAAGTAAAGCAGTATTTAATTATATAGAATCACTAGGAGTCATTTCTCTCTCCTCATATTTAGGAGCTCCTAGAGGTCTCCCTATTTTAGGAGTTGGATAGGGAGCATGGTTGGATGTGGGTTTTCTTACTTCATCCCTAAATTTTATCTAAGGAGGTGGTTTACGGAGTCCATTGTGGATGCTCTTAAAGTCATAGGATTTGATTTTGATTTTCTTTGTTTGGTTAAACATGTTCAAAGTAGAGTAGAATTATTTTAGAAAAGAAAACAGAAAACGATACAAGAAGGAATTGGTCATGCTAGGGTTGGGCTTCGGCCCTCACTCAAACCAAAGAAAAAAAGAAAGAAGAAGGCCTAATACAAGGCAGTTTGTATACGCCATCATTGTAGAATTTCGCCGTTAATGTTTACCGACAAATTGATGGAAGTGGTAGGCCCAATGGGTTTCCGATACAATGGATGGATTGGACTGTGGAAGCCCAATAGATTTATTTTGTATTTTTAATTGTTCTCTCTTTGTCAAAAGATGATCCAAATTCCACGGTCTTTCTCAAGAAGAAATCAGACATGGTGGGCTAGTGTAGGATACTGTTAAACCACTTTATCTTAATTATCCAGAAGGTTAAAATGATCAAATCTCTTTGTTTTTTATTTGGTTTCTATAAATTAATCAATAATTATGACGACCAAAAAATATACAGTGGAGGGCTGCCCTTCCTACCAAGTATTATAATTTTATTCAAACCAAGGAAACTAATGACTGGGTATGTGAAAATAGATTATAAAACACAATAAAAGAAAAAGAAAAAGAAAAGTTAGGTGACGGAAACATAAGAGAGAAAATATTCTATTAGGAGATGCAAGGGTTGGTTTTCATTTCGGGCCTAAATCTCTCCATCCCAGAATTCTTCGAGGGATTTGTATGGTCCGTCAGCCGAAACCAGTTCTTTACTGGTAATCATTTTGTGCTGTGGGATTTGATTGATCTTGTGAAGGTCATCTTCTGATAGCTTCCAGTCAAACACCTGCAGATTCTGCTCCAACCTCTCCTTGTTGTAGCTCTTAACAGCAAGAGTTGCCCCTGCCTGGTACACCCATCTAATACAAACCTGCCCAAGTTTAAGTACCAACACACTGAGTCACAAGTTGTTTGTTATACTTGAAAATAATTAATGGGTTCTGCTCCTAATTTTGACTGAAATATAATATATAGCAATTAATGTGACAGAAAGATTCTCAAGAAAATGAAAAAAATACAAATGTGACAGAACCTGAGCAACTGTTTTTCCTCGAGCCTCTGCTATATCCTGAAGCACTTTGCTTTCCATAACATGATTGGATCCCCAGCTGGTTCCCTTGGCACCCAAAGGAGAGTAGGCAGTCACAACTATACCATTGGCCTTGCAGAAGTCTCTTAGCTTCTTCTGTTGCCAGAATGGGCTCATCTCCACCTATAAACATATACTTCAAAATTAATGAAAGGTTGTTCATTTTTATAAATTTAAAAGAAAAAAAAACCAAACCATGTGTATATGTATATATAGAAGGAAAATGGACTTACTTGATTGACCGAGGGAGGAATGGTAGCATGAGAGAGTAAAGTTTCAATCTTTTTGCAAGTGAAATTGCTGACTCCAATTGATTTGGTGAGGCCAAGTCTCTGAGATTCTTCCATGGCTACCCACACACCCTTGAAGTCCACTGGCATAACGTCAATTAGTGGGAACACAAATTTTCCTGGCTTTGTACTGATGGGCCAGTGGATGAGATACAGGTTAAGGTACTCCAATTGAAGATTCCTGCACACAAAATTATATGATCAAACAAAACCACTCACCCAAAAATTCCAATTTCTTGAAAGAAAAGAAAAGAAAAAAAGAAAAACCAAATTAGATTGTGAGATTGTGACATTTTGAGACTCACTCAAGTGATTTCTTGAGGGCAGGAATGACAAGATGAGGGTGAGCATCATTGCTCCAAAGCTTTGAAGTGATGAAGAGTTGGTCTCTGGAAGCAACAAGGCCAAGCTTAAGTGCTTCTTTGATAGCTTCACCCAGATGCTGCTCTGAGCCATAAACGGCAGCTGTATCAAAGTGCCTGTAACCAAGCTTGATGGCCTCAAGAACTGCTGTTTTCAACTGAATAGGCTGTATGTTATTAGCTGCTGTGCCAAAGGCAATCACAGGCATGCTCTTGGGGCCAGTGGAGGAGCAAAGCACCACCTCTGGGATTTGGGGTGAAGAAGCAGGATTTGCCATCTTTAGTTCCTTCTCTTTGGAAATTATCTGAAGTTTTTTTTATCAGAGTATTCAAGTCTGGTCTTTAATTTTTCATCAAGTGAAGGTGCTTTTAAACTGCTAGATTTCAGTCAATTTTTGGGTTCTAATTAGACAAGAGAACGTTCAATTGAACTTTCCTCCTACGAGGCTGCTAACGTCATTCATTATGCAACTCTTCAACTCCCTTATTAAGATATGATAAAAAGCCACGTTTTTCCAAGTTCACATGAACATATTTTTTTTCAAACGACAGAAATATCGAAAAACACTCGATTATAATCGCTACAAAGACAAACGATCACTTGAACATTTTACACATGTCACTACTTTGCATTTTAGTTTGAAAATTTAGTTAAAAAAGTCAAAGTTGATGACTATAGGGTGTAGAGACCAAATTTAGTGAAAAAGAAGAAGATATATTTAGTCATATACCCATTCTTAGTATTAAAAATATAGATAAACTCTACACCATTTAATTTCTATAAACAAACAAAAAAAAACCCACAAAATGACAGCTGGCCCTATTGAATTTAATTTTGATTATTAAATTACTTTGATGCCCTATTTAGTGTTTTGGGCTTTTTTTAATGAGGTTTTGGGGTTAGGTTTGTTTTAAGAAATCAATGTTAGTTTTGTAATTTAAAAGAAGTTTAAATTTTTTTTGTTATGTTGTAAATAAGTTTTGGGTGTGTTTTTAAAGTCCATTTCATATAGTTTTTTATATTATAATTTGGGGTCATATATTGGGTATAATAGTGAATCTCGCAAAAAATAATCAAAGTTGATGACTATAGGGTGTAGAGACCAAATTTAGTGAAAAAAATAGGGAGC
>CM031917.1:37440415-37625425 GCA_018703695.1 Prunus fruticosa | reverse complement strand
CTAAGAGGCTTTTGTGTTGACCAAAGGAAAAAGTAAATGGGGCATTCAAATAGATTAAAAAAATTGGCCCTGAGCTAAAAGGGTTATGAAGAATCTGCTAACATAATTGACTTTGGTTTAAATGCAGGCCCCTGTCCTCATTTCTACTTGAGAAAATCATATTTTCGTTATTGACCCCGAAAATCAAAATTCTAAGTCTTAACCACCGGCTCTGCCGAAATCCCCTTCAACCTTCATGATCAAGTGTCCAACTTAATATTAAGCAAACCCACTTGTTAGCAAGAAAGACACAGTCATTCTTTGCTGTCTTCATAGCAGAGTAAGGAGAACCATTCACGAATAAGCAAAATGAGAAAAAAGTACCATCATGGTCGCGAATGGTGGCGTAGCGACTATTAGCCAGAGGGCACGAGCTTCGGTTACAAATCCCAGTGACGTTATATGGGTTTTTACACAATATCCAGTTCACTCCGACAAAACAGAAAACAAAAAACCAATTAACACTCAAAAATAGTTATAAAATCAGGTAAATTATCAAAATTTACAGAAAAAAGAACATTAGAAAAAAAATGGCATACTTGGACATGAAGCTGCAGTGTTTGTGCCCTTTAACCTGCCATATGACCTCGTCTGTTCTGCATATTCAATCAAACACTTTCGATTTTCGCTATGAGCGGTTGAATTATTTGAAATGGAGGCTTGCCCTTTGGGACTCTCAGAAAAAGGGTAGGGGTTAAGGTTTTAGAGGGCCTATTTTCACCAACAAAAAAAAGAAGAGAACCAAAATTGAGGACAGATCGCAGCCGTTGGATGAAATAGGACGGCTAAGATTAAAAAAGCCATTAAGTTACAAAAGCAGAAATCCATGTATCAATCTTCCTCTCTTTCCTCTCTCACCTTCTTCTCTTCTCCTCTCCAAGTCTCTCATATTTTTCCCATAACATAACCCAAATTCAGATCAACAGCCATTCTCTTGATCATATTAAGATTATATTTTTTTTCTTCAGGAATTCTAGAGTTGGGCTTTGGTGGAGAGACTGAAATTCACCTAAGGCAAGGCTGTGATTTGTCTCATGCAGTGACTTTGGTGCTGTCTAATACCGATCAAAAAGGCCATTGGCTCTCTCTCTCTCTTCTCTTATCACACACTTCATACCTAGAAAATTCTAGGGATGCTAGCAAACATTTCTCTGAACCTTCTTCTTTTGGATTTTTTTTTTTTTTTTTAACATGTAGGTCACTTCTCTTTACACTAAAAACAATGTTATTAAATGCATCATAAGCTAATTTTTGTTTTCCAGTCTTATACTTATCAAATGTATTGATTTTTTTTACAACTTTGTTGTTACCACCTTATTAGAAAATACTTTTTTTTAAAAAAACTAATGTTTAGAGTAAAAAGGTGGTAAGAAAGGTCACAATTTTTTTTTCTTAAATGAACGTTTTTTTTATTTATTTGATTTTTTAAAAAGGTGGTAGAAAATTTAAAAAAGAATAATCCTTGTAAAAAAGTATATTTAATAAGGGTAAATTTGAAAATCAAAATTAGCTTATGTGATGCATTAATGACATTGTTTGAAGGATAAAAGAAAGTGATGCATGTCAAGACGAGAAGGTAGAATGTCTAAAGGAGAATATTAGAAAGATCTTAAGATTCCCTTAAATTTATGGTAAATGCAAAAAAATCATTACATCCAACGAGAAAAAGCCAAACTTATGGTTATTCTTCAAATTCTCAATAATGAACTTATGAAACTTATTTGCCATATTTGCATATTTGTAGCTTTCTTTTATTGTATATCATTAAATCAGATCTTTTTCTCTTTTATTTTTAATATCTTCTTGATCTGTATATCATTAAATCATATTCGCATTTTTATTTTTTTGCCTTCGTCTCTCCTGGGAATTTTATTTTATTTTTTGTATTTTTATTTCATATGCCTATATGTTCAGTTAATCTTTGCTTTTTTTGTCGTGGACCCTAACAAATATTTGTATTTCAACATGTCCTATATGCTACAGCTTATGTATATATATATAAAGGTAAAAACATTTCAAAACAACGAAAATATCCTTGACAGATAAAATAGGCAAGCAAAAAGAATTTGCCTTTTAAAAGGACAAAATAGTAAAAGTAAGTGCATTTTGTAATTAACTTCCATTTTTATTAGTCAAAATGACAATTTTTAAACTTTAGGGACAAAAAAAAACGTTACCAATTAATAATTTTGGGTTAAAAGGTGAAAGGAAATATAAAATAATTTATGGAAAAAGCAAGGATATGGCAAAGGCTGATGTCTTACACGTGTGTAGCTGTTGAAGAAGATGCGTCGAGGTCCCACCATGTGTTGACTGTTGGTCATTTTGCATTTTGTAATGCAAATCTATATAGAAAAATGGTAATAAAAATAGTAGGAAATTCAGAAAATTGCTCCAAGGCTCTTAACTATAAACAGGGGGAAGCTATAAAACTCCATTTCATTATGAAAAATTCAAAGTGCTTTCCACATCACTTTCCTCTTAACTCCAACTATATATCCTTATTAACTTTAACTTCAATAACCTACATCAACAAATATCTCATGTGTAATGTTCTGACTTGTTCCTAAAATTTGGTAACCATGAAAGGAGGCCTTCATTAAAGAAGAAGTTCAATGAGTTTGTAGCAATTTTTGGATATTTTTCGTTTTCTTATGATTTTCTCTAATAAAATACGGTATAATAATAATTTAGAGTAAAAGCAAGGCTGTGGCAAGTTAACTGACCACACACATATCCAGCCGTTGAAGTAGATGTGCTCAGGTCCTGCCATGTGTTGCCTCGGGGCTTATTTTGTATTTTTGTAATGCAAATTTCTTAAGAAAATGGAATAAATAATAGGAAAATTAGAAAAATTGCCCCAAAACTGCTCTCTAAGCTCCTTGTAATGTTATAAAATTGGGGAAGCTAAAAACAATTCATTTCATTATGAAAAAATCTAAAGTGCTTTTGATACTCACTTTCCCTCTCAATCCTAACTATACATCCTTATTAACTTCAATAACCTACACCAACAAGTATCTCATGACATGTTGAAAATCGTTTTTAAAAATTCATAACCATGAAAATGGGGCATTCAATAGGAAATATGAAGTTCCAATCAGTTCGTAGTAATTTTGGAATATTTTTCCGACGTGTGTGTATTCTCCTTATGATTTTTCTAAGAAAAAGGCAATATAATAATAATTTAGGGTAAAAGTAAGAATGTGGGTGAGGTACATGTGTCTAGGTGCTGAAGAAGATGTGCTCAGTCCTGCCATGTCGCATTGGTCTTATTTTCCATTTTTTAAAGCAAATTTCTTTGAAAATGGAATAAATAGTAGAAAAATCAGAAAATGCTCCCAAAAATTTTGTCCTAGCTCCTTGTAACGTTATAAAACTGAACGTGAAATTTTCACCAAAACAATCAGCTAGGAATTTGATTTGGGATAAATTAAAATTTTGTCCTTGCAGTCTTATCAAGAAAAAAATAAAAGAAAATGTATTTTGTTAGATATGAAACACCAAGAGAGAAATATCTCAGTTGAGAAGACTTGAATTCAAACTCGTCATAATATAGCCTCTATAGAAGGCATGATGCCTGGAGTAAAGGGGGAGACACACGAGAAAAAGGAGGAGCTGCAAGAGAAGTTGCTGGCCAATTTCAACCAAAAGCTTGCAAGGTGAAAGAAATTTGTCATGAGACCTTCTAATCTCATTTTTTCTGCATGCCATTGCCATGAGACCTTCTAAGTCTCGCTACTTGGACGTCCATGAACAGCCAAGAGAAGTATCCCCAATCCGTTAAGCCACTTGGGACTGAAGACCACAAGACAATGAGAGCTTGCTCCCTGCTTGTGAGGATTTCTGCAATGCTTTAAGACAAGGATGTGGTGGTCGCCATGGCATCAAAAGCAATTGCATAGATAAGGGCAAGATAGCACCCAAATCTCAAGCAACTCCAGAGGCTGCTGGCTATGATGACTTTTATCATCATAATTATAGTCAGGAATTCAACGTTGGCTCCGTTCAGCATCCAAAACATAAGACCGTTGGGTTTCCCGATGATGCCTTCAAGCATTTCAAAACAACAAATTCAATCTGTGAGGATTGTCATGATGATTTCAATCATCACAAAACAAAACCAAATTTGGTATCTTTTCAAGAAAATTACGAGCATAGGTTTGCCTCTAACTTGGGTTGTGCCCCAAGAAACATAGAATACAATTAAGGAAGAAAGCAAAAAAAAAAAAATTAGCGAAGACATTCATTCAAATACCCGGTCATGGTACAAGACAAGTTAATTGTCTTTTAAATGTCTTTAAATGAAAGGGTTCACAATATCTGCAATAGGAAAAAAAATATTTGTTGTTTGCACATCAACGAAAAAAGCCTACGAAGGTGAGCCTACCGCGAAAGCTAAAGAAGAAAAAAAAACAAAACAATGTTGAAGAAGCCAAAAAAAAAAAATGTAAGTGTGGTGGTGAACCCACCACTGCAAATTCAAAAGGAAGAGGACTTCTTCCTCTTTGACTTGCAGCAAATAAATAAATAAAAAGTCTTTGACCTCACGGACTTGCCGTGTCCAAAGTGAATCCAAGATTATACAAAAAGATGGATTACAACTCTGCATGCAGCAAAACAAGGAACTTGGATTATGCCCTAATTCTATTACATGAAGTTTATGATAAAATGTGTTTCGGGTGGGGAACCACATCATGCGAAAGTCAAAGAAGCTTGGTTGTTTTGGTCCATGCCACTTGCAAGTCAATACCCCAATGTAAAATTAATTGGGACCAGAAGACTGGTTAGAAGCCGCTGCACAATCCATGACCCCCATGATCTACAGCTCCCATGTATAATGGATTTGTCTCATATCTCAAGAATCGACGGTCTTAAATATAATTGGCTCATTGCAAGTCTCAAGTCCAATGGACTTGTCCATTAAAAATCCAATTGGCAAACAATTGGTGCAAAGTCTCAAATTCACAAATTATGGATTAATGGGCTCAAATAGAAGTCTCATTCCGAAATTGGAAGTGAAGACTCAAGTGGCATAAAACCACATCAAATCTCAAGTGGTGCAAAACCGCACCGAATCACGTGGTACAAAACCATGCCAAAGCCTAAATGGTACCAGACCACGTTGCAAAGACCCAAGTGGGTAATAAAAGCACACAAATTAAACCACCCAAGTTTTGGAATTACGTTGGTTGATCCCGTCAAAGGTACATAGGGAGGTCTGGGATCCCACTGAGACACAATCACAACCAAATTCTAATCCCTAGTTTTGCTTAACCAAATTCACCCCAAATACAATTCTAAACAGAATCACCTGGTTTATTCTAAATCAAAATTGGCCCCCAATTTTCCCCACACAAACACTACAAATTTCCATACACGAACCAATGGTTTTAGTGGGTCATTCACTCACTAAGATTCCTTAAATTACGAGTGGCTTGATTCTCTTAATGGATACATAGGCAACTTAAGCTTTTACTTAGGTGTAACTGCAAAACCAAACAAACACACATTCTCCTAAATTATGTTCCTTTGTAATTTTAATCAAAGGGTTTTCTCTTGTAATTCATAACAAGGGTTGTAAGACTCACATTTTCCCTCAACAGCACCTTTATTTTTGGATGCACACAAACATGTTACACAAGGATTGGTTTTCATTTTCAAGCCTAAGGCTTAGTTTGGGGTTGCTTAACTTTTAAAAGAAGCAGCTTATTTTTTATAGATATTTATAAAAATACCCAATTCTAGACATGTATTTATAAAAATACCCAAACACTATTTAAACATAGAAACATACCCAAAATCAACCATACAATTAGCAATTGTATATTTTTTGGGTATGTTTATAAATGGGTTTTGAATGTGTGTAATGATGGGTTTTGGGTATGTTTATAAAGTGTTTTGGTGCTGGGATTTTTATAATTTTAGCCCCCATTTTGGGTATTTTAGTGAAACTCCCTATTTTTTAAGTTTTGAATGAAAAGTGTTTGATAAATCAAAATAAGGCTGCTTTTTTTCAAAATTGCTGTGACTCACAGCAGATTTCAGAAGCAGCTCAAGAGGTGCTTCTCAAAACTGCTGCGGATGGAAGCATGCGGAGCAATTAATGAAACATTCAAAATACCTATAATACCCCCATTTATTTTAGCAAATGACATCCATTATCCTCACTTTCTATTCTACGTTAAGGTACTGCAACTCGATTATTCTTCTTCTCTCTGCAACTCGATTCATCTTCTTCCCCTCCCACCAAAACAAAACCCAGCCCCTAGCTCTCCACTCCAGCCACAAAAATCCAAACCACATCTTAAAAAAAACTCAACCTCAGCCCCCCAGTCTGTGATATCCACTCCAACCACAAAAGATCCAAACCCCAAATATATCTTCAAACATCTGTATGCTAATTGTGGAAGACCAAAATCGATAGCAACACAAGCATCTACCCTCCTTCATCAATGATTTTCACAAAAAAAATAGATTCTTGAGCCCATCAACAATTCGTTGACCTTCTCTTGGAAACCAAAATCAAGGGAAAGTTGAAATTCAAATCAAAACCACAGGAAAACAAAATTTTCATTTGGATTTGATTTCCTTCTTGTTGTTTTCTTTGATGACAACATAGTTTTTATTTGGGTTTGGGTTGAGTTTTTGGTTCTTAAAATTCTTGATCTGGGTTTTTTCTCTTGGTGTTTTGGGGTAATGGAGAGAGAGATACAGGTGGGTACCGTGGGATGGGTTTTTTAAGGTTACTTTTCTAATTTATTATTTTTTATATATATATTTTGGTCACAATATTTAGAATTGGAACTAATTTTGTTACTTTAAAAATTTAGAATTTGCAAAATAAGTAACAATTTCTATCATCATGTTCTTATTGGTCATTATACATACTAAAAGCACTTCTAAAAAAAATTTACCAAACACTTCGACTCTTCACAACACTTTTTCTAATATAATTTACCAAACGCAGCTGTTTTTTTTCACAGCTGTTTATTCTCACACACAGCAGAAACAGTTTTTAAAAAAAACAGCAATACCGAACTAGCCCTAAATCTCTCCATCCCAAAATTCTTCAACGGATTTGTATGGTGATGATGATCCATCAGCAGAAACCAGTTCTTCTCTTATCATCATTTTGTGCTGTGGGATGTGATTGATCTTGTTAAGGTCATCCTCTGATAGCTCCCAGTCAAACACCTGCAGATTCTGTTTCAACCTCTCCTTGTTGTAGCTCTTAACAGCAAGAGTTGCCCCTGCTTGGTACACCCATCTAATACAAACCTGCCCAAGTTTAAGTACCAACACACAGAGTCACAAATTGTTTGTTTGAATTGAAGACATGCACAAAATGTATATACTTGAAACTAATTAATGGGTTCTATCTACTCCTAATTATGACTGAAAAATAGTATGACACTTTGTATTTTTCTATATAACAATTAATGTGGCAAAATGTGACAGAAAGATCTCAAGAACAAAAGAGAAAAAATGTGACAGAACCTGAGCAATTGTTTTTCCTCGAGCCTCTGCTATATCCTGAAGCACTTTGCTTTCCAAAACATGATTGGTACCCAGCTGGTTCCCATGGCACCCAAGGGGGAGAAGGCAGTCACTGTTAGCATTTGTCATATGTTGAATTAGTCTACTAGCTCATTAATGAATTAGTTTGTTTAGTCATTAATGAGGTTAGTAGATAGAAGCCTAACTTTGCCTAATAGTTTGGTAGCCTAATAGTTTGGTTGCCTAATTAGTTTGGTTGCCTAACTAGGTTGGTTGCCTAACTTGGTGGGCTTGATTGCTTGTATATATATGTGTTGATTGTAAGGATGAAGCATAAGTGAAAAATCAGAAAATATTCTACAACTCTCATTCTCTCTACATTTTCCACTCTCTACTCTCAATATTCTCTATGTTGTGGCATGGTATCAGAGCCTAATGACTAATCCTTAAGATCCTCTATCAAATTGAGAGTCGTTGGCATTTTTTCATGTTGCTGTAAATTCCCTTATTTCTATTAAATTTCCTCTCTTTTAGGGGCAATAAGTCCATTGGCTATGATGGCCTAATTTGTTTCCTTTGGGCAGTACGTCTCTTGATCACCATGATCTCTTTCCTCAGTGAGCCTCGTCATCGCTCACCGAGCCATTTCCTTTCCTCTGCGAGCCTCGTCACTGCTCGCTGAGCCTTTTCCTACTCGGCCTTGTCTCTGCCCTGCCCCGAGACTTTTCTCCTGCCGATGTTCCCTTTCACAGCCACTCTGGTGTTTGCATCATCTCTCAAGCTCTAACGAGCTCTCTTGTGTTTTCTTATTTATGGTTTCTTTTCTCACCACCTATCACATACTTCTTACTTTATTCCCCTTTATTTCCTTAAATTATTTCTTCCACTCTATTTCCATCCCATTTTGTCTGGTATATTTCTTCTCCCTTGTTGACTTACACTTTTCTCTGTGTTACCCAAGTGAAGGTGTTTTCTCCTCATCTCTTCGTTCTCATGCACACCACATTTGTGCCTAATGTTTTGGTGGGTATCAAAGTTTTCTGTCTACCCATATATATATATATATATATATATATATATATATATATGTGAAAATCTTTTCTTTGCTACCTCTTCTCTTTCACGCCAATAACTTGGCTTCCTTTTCCCTTTATTTTATTGGACTTGTTTTGCACCATATGCCTCTTCCGTTTCAACACCTCTTACACTTGTCAACATCACCTACCCTATCTATACAATATTTGTCCCTTTCTCTCTATGTGTGCATACGCATGTCATCCACCTTCATTCATTTTTATTTCTTCTTTCTTTTTGGGTTGTTGCAGACTCCTCTCCATCTTTTATTCCTTTTCTCCAGTTGTCGGCTGCCCATCTCCATTCCACCTTTCCTTGCATTAATTTGTTTCTACCACCGAGACTGACATGTTTGAATCTCTTTACTATTATTTCATTTTCTCTTCTTCCAAATCTCGACCCTCTACCAAGTGTCAAGATTTGAGGGGGAGATAGATGCAACTTTATTTGGGTGCTGCAACTTTATTGTCATTACCGGTGTTGCTTTCTCCAAATCTCGACTCTCATACGTCGTCGGATTTGAGGGGGAGTGACACTGCTCCATCATCTATTCCGCTGCAATTCTGTTTACCTGTCTGCCATGACTGATTCTTCTACATCTGAGCTTCAGTCAGCTTCTGTTTCAAGTGCCACTGCTTTTATGGTTCTGACAACCCCTTCTCTTCAGGGGAGATGAGGAGTGAAGAGAAGTTGTGTCTGCAATAATGGAAGTATTTGTGATGCTGCTAGTATTGTTGTTGCTGCCTACTATATTGCTCTTGCTCGTGCCAAGTGTCTTAGATTTCTCTCACTTGGTGTCAGTGCCACTGATCATATGGCTACATCGACCCCTTCTCTTCAGGGGGAGAGGGAGAGTGAAGAGAAGTTGCCGCTGCTGTTGCTCCTCCCAAGGTTGTTTGCCCTGCCTTGTCTTGTTGGTGCCAAGTGCCTTATATTGCTCTTGCTGTGCCAAGTGTTGCCCTTGCCGTCCTCCCAGTGTTGCCCTTGCTGCTGCCAGTGTTGTTGTCTCTTGTTGAGGACATTGTTGTTATTGCTTCTACCGTGTTCTTGCCTTTACCGGTGTGTTTCCGATGTGGTCATGCCCGTTAACCCTGCCTTTGCTCTTGACTTTCCGTACCTTGCCTTATCCTATTTTTTAGGGTTTGGCTTTACCTTGCCACACTTTACCATGTTTTGCCTTACCTTGCCTTATCCTATTTTTTAGGGTTTGGCTTTACCTTGCCACACTTTACCATGCTTTGCCTTATCTTGCTTTATCCTATTTTGTTTAGGGTTTGGTTTTACCTTGACGTGCCTTTCCCTATTTTAGGGTTTGGTTGTGTCCTTTGCCGTGTTCACAGGATTTCTGTGTCCTTTACCTTACCTTTGCCATGTTCAGGGTTTCTGTGTCCTTTACCTTATCCTTGCCGTGTTCACAGGGTTTCTGTGTCCTTTACCTTACATTTGCCGTGTTCAGGGTTTCTGTGTTCTACCGTGTTCACGGGTTTCTGTGTTCTTTGCTTTGCCTTTGCCTTGTTCACATGATTTATGTGATCTCCGACCAACCGGCTGCACTTGGATTTGGTGTTGCCACCGACAGACCGAAATGATTAACTTCGATGTGGCCTTTGCTCCACGTGTGGCCCACCATGTAGTGGTCCCACGTGATGGGGCATGTTGAAGTGGATCGACATTTTATTAAGAAGAAGCTCGATGCAGAACATATTAATGAAGGAAATCTCTTGTTATAGCTTTCCACAACTCTCTTGGCAAGTTGGGCATTGGTGATATCTATGCACCAACTTGAGGGGGAGTGTTAGCATTTGTCATATGTTGAATTAGTCTACTAGCTCATTAATGAATTAGTTTGTTTAGTCATTAATGAGGTTAGTAGATAGAAGCCTAACTTTGCCTAATAGTTTGGTAGCCTAATAGTTTGGTTGCCTAATTAGTTTGGTTGCCTAACTAGGTTGGTTGCCTAACTTGGTGGGCTTGATTGCTTGTATATATATGTGTTGATTGTAAGGATGAAGCATAAGTGAAAAATCAGAAAATATTCTACAACTCTCATTCTCTCTACATTTTCCACTCTCTACTCTCAATATTCTCTATGTTTTGGCAGTCACAACTATACCATTGGCCTTGCAGAAGTCTCTTAGCTTCTTCTGTTGCCAAAATGGGCTCATCTCCACCTATATTTACACATAGACTCCCAAATTTATGAATTTTGTTTATTTGGAAAAATAAAAGAAAATAAAAGAAACCAAAGCATGTATAGAAAGAAAATGGACTTACTTGATTAACTGAAGGAGGAATGGTAGCAAAAGAGAGTAAAGTTTCAATCTTTTTGCTGGAGAAATTGCTGACTCCAATTGATTTGGTGAGGCCAAGTCTCTGAGATTCTTCCATGGCTGCCCACACACCCTTGAAGTCCAGGGGCATAAGGTCAACTAGTGGGTACACCAATTTTCCTGGCTTAGCACTGATGGGCCAGTGGATGAGATACAGGTCAAGGTACTCCAATTGAAGATTTCTGCACACATAATCATATAATCAAACAAAACCACTCACCCCAAAATTCCAATTGCTTGAAAGAAAAGAAAAACCAAATTAGATTGTGAGATTGTGAGATTTTGAGACTCACTCAAGTGATTTCTTGAGAGCAGAAATGACAAGATGAGGGTGAGCATCATTGCTCCATAGCTTTGAAGTGATGAAGAGTTGGTCTCTAGAAGCAACAAGGCCAAGCTTAAGTGCTTCTTTTATAGCTTCACCCAGAGTCTGCTCTGAGCTATAAATGGCAGCTGTATCAAAGTGCCTGTAGCCAAGCTTGATGGCCTCAAGAACTGCTGTTTTCAACACATTAGGCTGTATGTTGTCAGTTGCTGTGCCAAAGGCAAGCACAGGCATGCTCTTGGAAGAGCCAAGCACCACTTCTGGGATATGGACTGAAGAAGCAGCATTTGCCATCTTTAGTTTCTTTGTTCGGAAATTAGCTCAAGTTTTTTTATCAAGTTTTGAAGTCTGGTTTTTAATTTTTCATCAAGTGAAGGTGCTTTTAAACTGCTAGATTTCAGTCAATTCTAGGCTACAAGAGAATGGTCAATTTTATTTTTTTTGGTCATAGACAAGAGAATGGTCAATTGAATTCCCCTTCTAGGAGGCTGTTAACGTCATTGATTATGCAACTCTCAAAGCTTCCTTCACTAATCTTCTTTTCCCTTCTTGCTTGTATAATTCTTCAAAAAACTCTGCATACTTATAGCTCCGGTACAATGGAGGGTGTTCCTCGTCAATCAAATCCTCGATTGGACCAATCACTGTGTCCTTGTTGGGTCCATAGAACATCGCTAATGACAACCTTGCCTCAACTATGTTGGTCACTGACTCACTGCCCTGTGGATGCGGTCCACGCTCTTTTCCCACTTTGATTCTTCACAAAAGGGAAAGAGGTATGGTGTCTTTTGCCATTTGGAAGGAAGAAGATTGCTTGAGTTTGATCAAGGGCTCTAAATGAAAATATTGTTATATAAGGCATTTCCGGGTAGCTGTGTGCGTGCTCTGCAACTACTTTAAGAAAACCAACGGGTCCATAGCTCAATCGTAAGAGCATCTCACTTGGCTTAGTAATTCTTTTTTTGGTAAAACCCGTGAAAGAAGTGTAACCACAAGATTTTGAGCTTTCTCACAGAGGTTGTATGACTTTACTCATGCATTACTTGTTTATAAACTAGATACCTGAAAATAATATCTGCTATATACCCCATAAAAAAAAACATAACAAATTTTTATCTATAATCAAAATAACAAATTTCAGGACAAACTGCAGCTTAGCAACCTAGTCCTGCTACAAATTTCAAAGTATGGCTGAAACGCAGGAGGTAGGATGAGGCCATCCTCACTCTTTCAGTCTGAGATTCAAAAGCATATTCTTTTTTTGGTAACAAAGAGGGCTAAGCCCAGACAACAACTAAACATAAATCAATCTAGACCTTAAAAGGCCATCCATGTCTTCTTGGAGGACACCAGTAATACCACCAGGAGGCAAAACAAGACAATGAATACCCAAATCCATCTCATGCCCCATCTTAGCCAGGGAGTCAGCAGCACAGTTAACCTCCCTGAAAACATGAAAGATGCTGCAGTCCCAGGAACTCTTCCAACAGACTTTGCACATGTTTAGCAAAGTAAGGAGGGGTGATTCAGCTCCAACTTAGCATTCAGAAGGTGCAAGACAAGAGTAGAATCAGTTTCAATAATAAGCTTTGTCACTTGCAAACTTTTAGCTAACTTTAGACCATGATACAACGCCCACAGTTCAGCCACCAAAATCTCCCCATGACCCAAATTAGCAGAAAAACCTGCTACCCACTCACCAACAGGAATTACCAATAAGGCCCCAGTAGCAATAGCGCCACTAGAACCAAATCTAGACCCATCAATATTCAGTTTCATGGTAGAAACGGGGGGAGGCTTCCACGCCAGCAAAGTTTGCATCCTGAGTCTATGGACCCCACCCTTTTTATTAGCAATGTCCCATTCCACAAGAAACCTCAAAATCCATTCATTAGGTAGATCAGGATAGTGGAAGGAAGAGTCAAAGACAGAGCAACATCTCCATTTCCATAAAAACCAGCAACCAGTAGCGAAAATATTGCACCATCTCAAGTTGAAGGAATTAACATCAGCAGTTTTCAGGTTAAAACGCAACCAACAATTAAAGTCAGTAGAAGAGGATACCTTAACACAATCAGGGTAAGGAGAAAGAGTTCCAAAAAGCTTGAGCTCGAGGACAACGGATGAACACATGCTGAAGCGATTCCATATGGCCATGACAAAACGGACAAGCTGGATTATTTGTCAATTTCCTTCTTGTTCCTGTACATTGGTCAGAATTTTATTTTGGGATAAAAGCCACAGAAACACTTTTAGTTTGGGAGGAATCTTAAGCTTCCAAATAAACTACCAGCTATCATCACCCCCTTGAGACAAGCTGGAGCAAATATTATAAGCAGATTTAACTGTGAACTCCCCATTGGAGCTAGGACCCCAAACAAGAGTGTCAGGAGAAGAACCATCAAGGTCAGCAGGAATGCTAATAATTTTCTGGACCACATACATCAACATGTAACACTTTAAGGAGTTTGGGAATATTCCAACCAGATTGGGCAAAATAATTGGCAACCACTTCATGAACATCAATTTCCTCATAGCTGAGAGGCGAAGAGTCAATTAGGCTGCCCTCCAAAACCCAAGGATCTGTCCAAAAATTAATTCTATTTCCATTTCCCACTCTCCACTTCCTGCCCGCACTAAGGATTTCAGAACCAAATAGAATGCCCTTCCAGGTTCTAGAAGCACAAATAGAGTTCACATTATAGTTATCAAAGGACGTGGTCCCCTTTAAATATTTCTTTCTCATCATGTCGGCCCAAAGCCCCTCATGATTATTGGCAATTCTCCAGCTAGCCTTGGCAAGCAACGCTTGGTTCATCGAGGTAGACCTTTTAATCCCTAGCCCTCCAAGCCTTTTTGGCTTACACACAATATTCCAGTTCACCAGATGCACCTTACGGGCAGTCACAGTACTACCCCAGAGGAAGTTCCTATTAGCCTTGTCAAGGTCTGCGCAAACAGAAGCAGGAAGCCTAACAGTTTCACAGATGTTAAACTACAACTAGAATATAAAACCACTTTTAATTTTTAAATCAACTTTTCGTTTTGGGAAAACAAACTTAAACACAACAACCTACTAAATTGACATAATAATCGAATTTCACAAATTTTAGAATCTTTAAGAGCACTTCCAACGATGAGCCTAGCCCAAGCAAAAGGCCCCTTAAGCTTCCAAAACTGGCTCCAGCGGTGAGTTCCTGCTCCTGGCAACACATGGGGTCCACCAAGCCCGAGCAAGGCCCAAGGCAAGAGTCAGCTCGGAACTCCTGCCTGCGGGCGATGATGTCAGCGATGACGCAGGCTGGTGTAAGTGAATAAAAGTCCTTTTTTTCTCCATTGGCGCATGACGTACATGCGAGTGCAAGTGCGTCACGCCTACCCAACGGTAAAAAAATTTGAATTTTTTTTCACTAATGCCAGGCCTGTGGCGCGACCTGGGCGTCCTGATCAAGTATGACGTACATGCAAGTGTGAGTGCGTCACGCCTACCAACGGTAAAAAAATTTAAATTTTTTTTCACTTATGCCATGCTGTGGCGCGACCTGGGGCGTATGATCAATTTTTTTTCCTCCATCCGACGGCATAAAAATTGGAAAAAATAACAAAAAAAATCATAATTTTTTTTCTATAAATACCTACCAATATTATTTACTTTCCACACCAAATCTTCATATAAATTCTTCTCCTCATATCATATCTTTATTTTCTACTACTAAATTTCATTTGTGTAAAAATACAAATGATCTCCTCCATTGAAACCGGAGGATCATGGACAACCATGGAAGATGTTTTGTTGTGTGAGTGTTGGGTTCAAGTTGGTCATTGCCCAATCATAGGCAATAAGATGAAGTTCTCTCATATGTTGAGGAAAATTCATGGAGAATTTTCCACTTGATCGGGTTCACCTTGTATGGAAATGGCCTTGGGTAGTAGGTGAGAAATTTTAAATAAAGAGTTAGGAAAATTGAGAGATGTATTGGCAAAAGCGAAGGATAACGTTTGAAGCGCAAAATCTTGGCAATGAGGTAAAAATTTTGTAATTGCCATTTTATTAAATTTAATGTCATATTGTTTGATATTTTCTTGCATTTAACAATATTTTTCATATTGTTTGATATTTTCTTGCATTTCTAAACTTTTTTTTTATTATAGAATATTCAAGCACAATTATGGTTTGGTGCATTTGGCCAAGGCTAAAAAGCTTTCAACAATCGTCAAGAATTGTCCGAGATTCAAAATTATCACCACAGGAAAAGATAGGGAGTAACATACCTTAAGGGTGTAACCACAGGGTACTAAACTATAATTAACCCTAAATTTTATTAATCTATTGTTATGAACCAAAGTAAAGTGGATAACTCCTGGGAAGTCTCAAAGGGCTCCATTCAAAACAATGACCCTACCTTGAATTAAGAAAATTACGTTCTATTGTTTCCATCTGAATTCCTCAACTTCTCTAGTTCAGATCTTCTCTTCCCTTTATTCTAGATGTGAAAATTTCCTCCGATTGATGGGTTGGTGGGAGAGAGAGGGTAAGTAAGGAGTGATAAGTTTTGAGTAACATAATTACATTTTGAAAATTAAAAAGAAATTTTAGTATAGGTGGCTATTTACTTGACATGTTAATAACACCTAAGCCGACACATAAGTGTTATATAATTGTGATATAAAAATGTGGTGAGAGTAGCATTATTCATATAAGAATTTATGTCTTCTAGTACTATTTTATTCTCGAGAATTTTGTTGAAATGTCACGTAAACTTATACATCAGTTTCAATTTGTCATCTTAAAGAAAAATTTAAGCGAAATGTCACCTTAAATTTTCAAAATCCATGATTTGTCACATGACTTTAATGTCATTCAATTTTCCATCTATTTTAAAGGATATTTTAGTCTTTCCAATGTGTAAACCTCTGTGAAGATCAAAACTTTGTTTATTGAAGATAACACAAGTACAGCTCATAACAATATTTATGTATGTATTTATTTCCTTCAATATAAATATGTCTCAACTTAATTATGAAATTCCTCATTACAAATTCAATCAACCACGTCATGATTCAAGTTCTTATATATATTGATATCATTGGCCATGGGATAGAGTTGAGTGCATCTTGAGATCACGCCTAGCAAACCATGTAGTGCTGTCACTGTTGAGTGCATCTTGATCTTGAATGCGGTGCGGCTCACTCAAACACACCCCGATCAACACAGTAAAGCTGGTTGCTCTCTCTCTCTCTCTCTCTCTCTGGCCTGTGGGATCCAACACACTATCACTTTTGTTCCACGCAACACAACATATATATTAATATTATGTTTTTCTCCGTTTCCAATTCTTCTTATATATAATAAATAATTTCATTACTAATATCATCAATACCTTTGTAATAAAATCACATACAAAGGTATTGATGAATGCTAATATCATCAATATCTTATATATAATAAATGATTCCAGTTCTTCTTATGTTGCTAGTAGTGAGCCAATCACTCGTCTCTCTGAAACGAATGCTAATATCATCAATATCTTATATATAATAAATGATTCCAGTTCTTCTTATGTTGCTAGTAGTGAGCCAATCACTCGTCTCTCTGAAACCAAAATTTAGCACTTTGTCAAAAGATGATTCAAAGTTGATCTCTCTATCCATATTTTAGTCCAACATTTCGATTTCTAAACAAAGACGAGATAAAAAGGATCACATTCATGGTGGGGGCAGGCAGAGAGGTATAGCCTATAGGGATGGGATCATCCTTAAACCACTTTAATTATCCCTTAATTAATTAAATATTACCCACACGATACCTTCTCTTTCAGCTTTGTCTCCTTTCTAAATTTCCACAAATTAATTGGTTAATTGGGAATCATCTGAAATGAAGGGCCAAGGGAATCTCATCTCATCCCTTGTGAATGCTACGTGAGTGGACTGCGGACGGCTTCTATTCAAATCTCTATCAGCAGCTGTCATCTGTGTTTTTCTTTTATTTATTTTCATTTGTTTGTTTTTATATTTAGAGTTTAAATATCTTAGGTTAAACTAATTACGTGCAGCTTCATGAACCAGTAGTAGCTAGGCAACGAGCATCAGCTGTCACGTATGGGACACATATATGTATTTTCATGGTTTTCTCCCCAATTCCATCAATAAAGATTCCGATGCTGCCAACTATATCGCCGTTTCTCCAGACTCCAGTTCTGAATGCCATGCCATCCCATCCCATCCCATCGATCGAATCTCTGGTCAACAAAAAAACAGCCCAATCATTCATGTATGCATGATGGACCATACCTTACAATTATCATGCTTGTAATTCGTATAAGATCTCGCATTTATTTAATTAATCCAATCCTACACCGAACACGGAAAAAAAAAAAAACAGGAAGTTAAGTCCCGAGAAAATGAAACTTACATACATGCTGCTGGTTGAGTCAAAAATTGGAAGCTCCGTCCGTCTCCCCGATGAGCATCAACCTGCTTGCTTCATTTTAGTGTCTTTCATAAACCTGCTGAGTCAAAATGTCAAACTATAGAATAGCGAATCGATTTTTAATAAAACCATTTCCCAGAAAACAATAAGAAATAAACCGAGCTACTGGAACAAATTACAAACAAACAGAGATGAGGATGAGAGAGAGAGAGGTGCTCTGTTTCACGTAAAATCATAACAGAGTCACACAGCACAGACACTTTTATGCAACGTGACACGCAAAATCTGACGGGAAACGGCAATGGAAAAAGCTGTTGTGGAGAAAAACAATGACTGCTATATGGTATAATGGATTTTGGAAGATAAAAAACACAAGAAAAACAGAAATGTAAAAAGACAAAATCACTCACCATGATTCATGAATGAACACATGCACATGAAAAAACGAAATTGGACTGAAATTCATTAATCGCCACGGATATTGAAAACCAATCCATCTGAACGATTACAGCTCTAGCGCCAATCCCATTACATCATATGATCAAATACTATACGATAATTGATCATCCTCTTTTTTGTTCGTATTTTCGCTTTCGTACGGGGGGAAGTGGGGGAATTTGGTAGTATTTAACCGGCCGTGGCATATATATATATTTATAGTACTCAGTCCGAGACTCCGAGAGTGTCACATGTGTTGTTATTGCCAGTGGTTGCCGTTGTGAATGAGATAGAGCCGACTACTAGGGTTTCCATGAGCATGGCAAATATTAGCACACTGAGGAACCTTGACGGCTGATTTCTGAAACGGCGTCGTAGTCTCTGAGATTTGACGGACACAGCGGTCAACCGGTGTGGACACCATGGGGTGCCTGGGAGTGGACCCCGAAGCAGCAGCACTGTAGTAGTAGTTAGACGAGGAGGAAGTGCCGGAGGACGACGTCGTGGAGGCGGAGGCCGAGGAAGACGGCGTAGACGACGGCGTTTTGTACGGTTTGGGAGGGACGAGGGAAAGGAAGGCTCTGATCTTCAAATTGGCAAAAGGCGGTGGAGATGCAGAGGCGGCTGCTCTGTCGTATTCTTCGATGAGATTGGCCAGATCCTCATCGGACTTGATGGACACAAGGGCGTCGAGATCCTCGGTGGGTAACTGACAACGTAGGCTCACGGTCACGGATGGTCCACACAGCTCACCCAGCTTCAACAACAGCTCTGTAAACACACCACACCACAACAAATCAGTCAATCAATCCTATGTACTCTTTATATATCATCGAGGATGGCATAAACAAACAGAGAGTAAACGGGAGTTAACTGACCGGAAAAGGAAATGTTGCGGTGGACGGCGAGGACGCGGGTTTCGCCTCCGAGATAACGAAGCTTGCCGTCAGGATAACGGGGGATGATTTTGCCACCGTAGCTGCAGAGGAACTTGATGGTGGAGGGCTTGGTGGGGTCAGGCGAGGGTCCTACCATTCTGGGTTTGGTTTGGTTTAGAAGAAGAGTTCGGAAGAGAGGTTAGAAGAAGATGTGGTGGAGACTAGGAGTTGCGTGCTCAAGCCTATGTATGGTACCCTTTGGCCTTTATTTATAGAGTTCCTTTTCTTCTTTAAGGGACAGAGCAAGTGTAAAGTAAGTAACTAGAATTGGTTGTTCAGCTTTTTTTTCTTTTCTTTTTTTTTTTCTTACCATTTTTTTAACTTTTTCAAAGACTGATGGTTACTCAGCTTTAACGCGGGTTGTACGCAGAAACGTTATCTTAGACTCTCTCGATCATGTGAGCAATTATAGCGAAGGAGTATAATTATATAAATATTTTTTGATATTATATTTTAAAGTGTCTTAACCATGTCCATTCACACATGATATAATAATTAGTCTAACTATATCATGTCGAACTATTTTAATATTATACAATAATTTCTTAACTTATAGCTCTACTAATTAAGAAGAATTATCCAAACTTCAGTGTTCTATTTCTACTCTCTCAATATAACTGGTATATATATATATATATATATATATATATATATATATATATATATATATAATAAAAATAAAAATTCTCCCATTCCAATGGACTAAGAATACGAAGAATAGTGTCGACTGTAGTTAATGATGTTTTGTCGTTTTTTGCTCCATTTCTCATTTCTTTTTCCATCTGTTACTTTTGTTTGTACGCATATGTATGGAGCAATTCATAACTCACTCTCGTTTAGTCGTTACCTCGTATGTGAACTTAGACTAGTACTCTCCATCATTACCGGGACAGAGAATTTGAAGCATAAAAGATTTGATATTTTCGCCAGTTGTGGATTCTCTCTCCTTTATGGCACCCAGGATCGAATTTCATTGGAGTTTGCTTTCGTAGGTTACCGTCTACGCCGGAATTAAAGTTTAAAAAAGAATTGTTGAATAAATACATCTTCTCAAAAGACTAATTGATGCTTTTGGTTTTCTTTGTTGCTTACATGCCTTCATCTGCAAGTCCTGGCCGCATAGTCATAGTCCCGGCGGCAAACGCTGATGCAAGGGCAAGGCATATGGGCTCCACAAACGCTTCTTTTGCTTGTTTGTCTTTTTTTTACTTTTTAGAAGAGAAGACTGAGATGCTTTTGTCGACCTGCTAAACAAAATGGCCCGAAATGATTGATGACCTCTATACATATATGTGTTATGTAGCTGACTCACTACTGCGTGCATATCTTCTTCTTCACACTGGCCATGTGGTCCTGTGAGGTCCATGGCCCACCACATTGTGCAATTTCAGGGTTTCTTGAGACTCACAAGGGAGAGGAAGGGGGTGGTGTCAAATTAACACAACTTCCTCATTGTAATGTTGGTCGTATTTGAAACAATCTGTAGGTCTGCTTGCTAGAGACAGATATTTTTGTTTTAGGGTTTTTGAGGTAGCTTAGCTCTGCTCATGACAACAGACCGACCTATTAGTTCGGTCCCTCCTAAACGTGGCATACCTAATTCAGGTTACTACTTCGTTTTATTGCTTTATTTTTTCTATTTTTCTCCCCATTTAATAAGTAAAATATGTTAAGATTACATAGAAATCCGTCTCTTTGAACTTTTACAAAATGAGGAGAAAGATAGGAAGAAAAAGATAATGAAACCGGTATTAAGAAAGTTTTTATGGAGTTTACGATAACATGCACTCATGAGTATGAGACAGCTGCATTCCACTTCATTATTTCTTATAATATTAATTTAGGTTCTAATTTTCATCGCGCATTATATATACGTACATTTTATCATACGCATATCTTATATTATCGGGTCTACAATTTGTGAATATATTCCCCGAAATATCTATAAAGAAATATCTATAAATTGAAAGCTCAATAATATCTGTATTGCCGATATTTTCATACTTGGTTCTAATAACATTTTCAAATAGCAAATGGACAATACACCTGAACATAAATGCAAGCAGGATCCAGATCGACCAATTGCAAGCTGTCCATAGGACCATAGTCATGCATCATCACATCAGTCTCTTCTGGCAATTAAGAGTGAGGTACCATCTATAATACGTAAGAAATCATCACATTAATATCTCGATCTTTAATTACCAAAAGAAAAAAAAAAAAAAAAATCATAATCAAAGTAAGCAGTTTGGAAATGAAACTGTAATGGCAAGTCCAAAAGATATGCATCATTGACAAATGACATCTCGATTGAAAGGTCATGCAATTCCTTATCCGAACACACACTATCTATCTGCTCTTTTAGGATAACCCCTCACTAGAGACTAGACTTAAAATTATACTAAAATCCGCTAATCCCTTGTCCTTTTCCTTGATTATGTCATGCAATTATCTTTCAATTTGAAAGATGAACATGTCAATGGGGTCCTACTTCAGCCATGGATGGATCAAACTCTATCTATCTCCCACCTTCCTCTATACCATGTTTCCAAATTCTTAATAATAATTATTATTTTGCACAAAAGTTTGCTGAGCATATCCACCTTTATCTCCTTATCCTTTACTTGGTTTATTCACATACAGCATACATATGATATGCCGCTTGTTTATAGTTTATTCGCGTAGATCTCAATTCCCAACTACAAAGTGAAGAGCAACTTACAAAATAACAATAATGCTACGAATACCAATTTGTCGTATGAATTTTTGTGTGAAAATACCTTAGGTTTTCTGAACCAACATGATTCAGAGTAAGTTCGGACGGAGAACAAATTAAATGTAACTAGCAGCATCTTCTATTGTCTTGCTCTTTTCCCTTTTCCTTATTCCGTAATTACGCACTTTTTCATATGCCTTTTGTGGAGCTACATCTGGGAATTGGATATTCAAATCCTGACGTTGCGATCTCTCTTTTACACCTGTCATGGACCCACCGAGGACACTTGTAATTGGGATGCTGACGCGATCCCTGTCTATAACAAAAAAAAACACCCAACTTGCAGTGTTTTTTGATAAACAGTCGGCTGTCGTTTTGTTCCGTTTTCAGAAGCGTGTGAGTCACTCGTGTCAGCGACAAACTCGAAGCTATCTTCAATTGAGAGAAGGTCGTTTTGGGCAAGGAAGAGGACCGATAAAATGACGAGGCAAAACATGTGGTGGAAAGATTAATGTGTGTCATGTATGTACCTAAAACTTTGGTAAGTGGGCTCTCAAAATACATGCTTGATCATCACCTTATACTATTGTGTACCGACATATTGATACAATATAGTACCCATGTCTTGTACCGTTAAAGTTGACTCTCAAGATGATGGAATAATGCTAGCGTCACAAAGTTATTACACTAATTTTAAATTGTCGTGTTTGTGTTTTATTTGTTTTCTCTGATTTAGACCTTATTTATTCATGGTAGATAAAAAATTATGACATTAATTGGTAATTAAAAATTACCAGTATTTAGGATACAATAGTAAAATCAGTTGATTAAAATAGTGAGCTCTTTTCATTCATAAATTAAATTAATTTAAAGTGATTTAAAGTCGGAGAAAAAAACTAGTGTTTCTATTCATATTGTGTACAATAAGTTGGTAAAGTGTTATTGGAGATGAGAATCTGAGGTTGCTTTGCCAATAAGCCAATGTGCCACTGTGCCACGTGCCGACCTCTGGTAGTATATGGAGTGAGCTTCTCGATTTATGATGTGGCAGAGTGTGATTGGGTTGGCAGCATGCACCAGCGGAGGGTTTGGCACGCTGCCCACAGATGTGGAAATGGTAAAAGTGATGGGCCGCGTCCGGTTGGGGCCCAGTGGACCCTAAGCTTTGAGTGTTGAAGGCTTGTACTTTCTTATGATGCTGAACTCAGTGGGGACCAAAGGGATTCATTGTATGTGTGGATGGTCCTTCTCTCCCAATGTGGACTTTTGAATTAATAATGGAATTTGGATGGATGCATTGAAGCTTGAGAATTTTGAATAACTGCTGCTATGCTAACAGAGAAGAATATGGGAATGTCTTGCATAAAAAAGGTTAAAGCTAGTATATTACCAAAGGACTTATTCTTGCCAACGAGAGTCGGTTGAGTTAGTAAGGGTCGATTGAGTTCCGTTGCTGACGATTTACCTTTGCGGGGTAATTTGTAAAAATATCATTTTTAAAAATAAAAAAAAAAGCTATAAGATCCCCTCTGTAAGTCCTTAAAGAGGCCTTTGTATGCCCTAACCTTGAGATGGGTAGCCTCCCATTTCTAAACCTTTTTTTACCCAAAAAAAAAAAAAAAAAAGGAGAACTTATTCTTTCATTATTATGTTTAAATGTGGGTTAGGTGAGGGTGAATAGTTTTATTTCATGTGCAAATGTGGTTTATGGCATTTGGCCAAGACATTGTACTCGTCCCCTTGCACTTGAGTTATATTCCCCTTCCCGTACAATAGTGTAATTTAGAATATCGCTATGTTAAAAAAAACCAAAAAAGAAGTTTTATTTCATGCTAATTTTGTGACGCTTAATTAGTGTAAAAAAGGTGCCTCCTCCACTTAGTTAGATATCTCCTCCTCCACCTAACTTATACGAATGAATTCTATATATATGCTTGATTAGATTTTTAAAAGTAGTTCATGCATGTACAAATGGACCAAATCGCCGCGGGACCAAAGTTAGGTGGAATATATATTAAAAACCAAGCAGATTAATTAGTTTCCATTATTCTTTCTTTTGTTAATTACCCGAGTGAGTTAACTCACTTTCAAAATTTCAAAATTTCAATGCAAATGTTAAAGATTTTCAGCTTGACGAGGAATCTTAGTATGTGGAGATAACTACTTTGCTTTGCACCATAGAAAAAGGGTAGGGAGGGATGACATAGGATAGGAAGCAGCATAAAGCTCCAAGCCGTCCAAAATCAAGGAAGTTCTATATGATTAGATGCACGACCTTTTTGACCCAAGAGAGAGACCACTTTAATTTTCCAATATACTATATACTCGGGATATATAGCAAGCATATTCTAGTACAATGTGAATGCGCGTTGTGTTGCGTTTCTGGAATATTTTTTTGTAGGGTTTAGGATTTAGGTTTACGAGGTAGACATCGGTGGTTTAGAATTGTGTTTGCAGTGCTCATCCCTCACCTTTAAATGAAGACCGATACAGTTTACTTGTTTTGATTTTATTCCTATGGTGGTAGGTAAAGTTCCCTCATTGACTTGAAATAATGACGGATCTAGGCATGGGTTAGAGTGGGCTCTAGCCTAGTGCTAAATTTGGAGGTGAAAAAAATTTAATATTAAATTTATAAGTTAAATCCAAGTTAATTAAAAATAGTCCACCCTTTTTTGTTGAAATTAGCCTATCACAACCGTAAGATTTCATCTCTAGAGGCACCCACACACATTAAAAATCATGTTTTTCTATTACCCACCCATGTAAGCTATAACTTTATATTATGTCCAAAAAAAAAAAGCGATAACTTTATATTTGAACTTGAGAGCTTAGAAGTAGTAGGTCTCCTACTCTTTAAAATTGTATCAACCTATATCCAATGGGTTGTTTAATATTAGTAAGTTTCTCTCTTGCTTTTTGTTTAATTTTCAAGTTCAATTGTTATTGTTAGCCTTTTATGATTTAGAGTTTGGGTGTTAAATTTTGAGAATTTTTTTCTTATGCAATTTACTAGGATTTTATTGATGACTTGTCATTTTTCTAATTTAATCTATTCATTACTTGATCTCTGCTTTTATATAGTCTAGTTGTCTATTGGCTTTGTTGAATGCTTGTAGCTTGTGATTGTGCAATTGTAGATCTATATGACTGCACTCCTTACGTCTATGTGTACTCCCATAAAATTTAAAAATTATTAATTAAAGAATAGTTGCTACCACTCATTTTCTTTACATATAAAAAAAAAAACCTATAGCCTATAGCCAATTAACCATGTAAACCCCTCATCAAAAAAGCCATGTAAACCCAAAGAAAAAAAAGGTAATATAATGGATCTCCCATTAAAAAAATACTAGTCCACCCCTATTAAATTTTCTAGGTCCGCCCTTGACTTGAAAACCATTGGTGGTCAACAAGTCAACTTTCTTTTGGGTGCGAGCGTGCCACTGTTAGCGGCTAAAAACCCTAACAGACTTATAAAAATTTAATAACTTGCGCCCCAAGCTATTGACTTTGATAAAGTGATTGTGAATTTGGGTGAGGTATATCTCACAAGTAAGTTCTTTTCTTGTCTCAGGCAGGTGAAGACTTTATAATTTTCCATAGTAAAACTAGTAAGTCTAGTCCAAAATGAATATTGAAAATAAATCAAACCGTTTCAAAAGGAACTGCCTATTACATAATTTAAACAAAAGAGAACTGCCAAGTTCATAAAGACATCATAACATTGGGCTTCGATTTCTGCTTGGATTGTTGTCTGTTGGACAGATTTTACTCTATCTATTTCTCGCAAGTGCACGAACCAATTATAGTATAGGAATGCAAGCACGAGGTCGTTCTACAGAGACTTGGATGAAAAACACTTATTACTATTACTTAGACTCACAAGTAACCCTAAGAGTAAACAAAATTTAAATGAAGTTGTGTTGAGTTTATTGGATGAAAATTGCAAAAAGGGAATGCAAAACAATAAGTGACCAGCAAGTAGATGTTTTAGAAATTTTAGAGACAAAGGAGACAAGCACTAGAGTTTCAACTTCACCATGACAATCCAATTTCAAGTTACAAGTTAACAATCACCTAAGTTGATTACAATTTCTGGAGTTCGTTCTTTCTTATGTATGATTATCCATATGGTGTTTGGTTTTAATCAAGTACTCAGAAAACACAACTTAGCTATGGTGTTTAGTCTAAGTTATGAATCTGAATCCATTAAGTTTAAGAAGAACACAAAAGAACCAAGTAAACATTTAAACATGGTGTTTGTCCTAAATGTATTACCCACTCATTCACTAATTGGTTCAAGAGTCATATGGTGTTTATGTAAACTTGAACTAGATAACCAACATACATGTGTTCATAGTGGCCAGTTAATTAAACATGCATAAAGATTCAACTAAGTACAAGTGAATGAGACCAGAAAATTAGAAGTAATCAACAAAGGGTAACATTAACTTGAAAACATGAAATTGTCTTGTCAGGTTACATTGAAACCCTAGTTATGGTGATTAGTTACACTCCATTAATGGAAAATACATTTGAATCATAAATAACATGGAAAGAGTAAGAAAAACCCGTGAAGAACGAATTATGTTGTTGAAGAGCTCCTCACAGCTTCCACCATATATGATGCAACCAGAGATGAAGAATGATGTAGATAGTGTGGATTGTGTTTGGGAATTGATGGGATGGTGAAGGATGGAGTGATCTGTGGGAGAAGTGTATGAGGTTGTGGTTGATGAAGGTTTGAGAAGCGATTGTGCTGGGATGAGTGGTCTGCTAGGAATTGGAAGAGAGGGATTGTGAATTCCAGGATTTTGTGTGTGTTGAATGTGGAATGGGAGTGGTATTTATAGGGAGAGGGGAGTGATAAATCTGAATTCAATATGGCTAATGCATACAACACTTGTATTATAAAATCTGAATTGGTTGCTGTACTTCACCAATAAATCCCACCAGCATCCCTAGCTCATCATCATGTCAGCATGACCAAGCTTCCAACCAGAAACAATAGCTCATGCCTAGCTCACCATGACCAAGCATCCAATGAGCTCATCTCCAAGTCAGCATGATGAACAACTTCTTGGGCTTACGAATTGGGCTTGGCTGAATCAAATGACGACTTTAAGATGTCCATTGTGAAGTTCAGAATGTGTCTGATCCAACCACACAAGTATTGGCCCAATCCAAGCTCGGATGAAGAAGATAGGTCCGAAATGAAATTCTAACTCAGTCTCCAGCTTTTGCACGTTTTTGCTCCATTTTGCTTCAAATGCCTCAAGTGGTACCTAGAGCTCAATGAACTGAATAACAAACACAAAATGGATTAAAAGCACAAGTTTTATTTAAAAACATAACCAAACAATAGGGTAGATTGATACAAAATGATACAGAATTATGCATTGATCATTGTCCGTGGCTCAGGATGGACTGGATATACCTATACTGAAATTGCACATCAGCACCTTCAACTGATGGGGTTCAGCTGGAAATCAATACCAATGTTGAGATTGGCAAATCGTTTAATCAAATTTAGCCATAGAGAGGCTCATTGAGTAGGTAAAATTAGGATCCCTTCAATCTGGACTGGATTGGAAGTGGTTGGATTGACGCTTGCCTGGCCTGGAACTGCACTTCAGGACCTATTCTGCTTGACTATGAATCATCTAAGAGCTATTCTGGCAATTCTGAGACATCAAGGTGTCTCTAGAAATTTGTTGAGGTTTTCATATTATGTAAAACCCGAACTTCACCTGATTCATTAGCTTTGAACCAAATTTGTAACGAGAGAAGTCTCGTTTCTCTTGTGGAGTGCCTCTTTAACTAAACTGTAGTCAGAAGTTCTAGAGTTCTCCTGTTTTGTCAAAGGCTGGATGGCTTTCACAAACCAAAGAGCTTGGTTGTTTCTAGTTCTGAAAGCTTTGGGATCGTATGATCTTGCTTGAGTTTGTCAGGATGACTGAGAGTTTTTGTTTTGATTGGATTTTTTTGTTGTCGCTATCCTGTTCACATCCTCCTATATTTATAGGAAATCTGCATGAGTGATTATTCCTTAATATTTGGAGGACACATTGTTGAGAGGTTTCTCTCCTCCAACGCAAAAAAGGGTAGTAGTTAATCTAACAAGAAAAGCCCTTATCAAGAGTCAGTTTTCATGATGATCAATTTTGACTTTCTGATAACCAACTCTCTTATTTCTCGTTCGTCTCTTGTAAACCGAGCTTGTACTAACGAGACTCTCACGAGAATGGGAACTTGGCCCTCTTTTCTAGCATTTAATGGTTATGCGGAGTGGTTTTTGATTTCACCTTTCTACCAACTCCACAGCATGTCCTCTGCTTTTTCTCCTGTTGACGTCTTGTCATTGGGATCACGTGGGTATTGTGGAGAGAAAAATCCTCCCCATGATCTGCTGATTTGATCTTTGAATTTAGTAATCAACGATGATGATCAAACCTTGAGCCTTTGGAAAAAATCTAGAAGTTGGGTATTTAATTAAACCAATATCTAGCTTTTTCAAAATAAATCACCATTAATGACAATTAACCTTTAACTTATGAAGATTAATTTTGCAATTGGATCGAAATGCCCTGGGCTTTCAAAACAACCTGGGTTGACTTCCAATCTTAGTAAAACAAAGCCCAAACCCAATGTCGTCAATATGAACAAATAACTAGATGGGCTAGTGCGCGGAAATTAGGTCCAAACACATACATACCTAGATTTGACCAAAGTCAATTCATGTTTCGATAAAAGCTCCATGAACCTGTGATTGATGGAAGGTCGGAAATTTGCTAAAACAGAACTAGCAACTTTCAAACTTAAGTTTCGACCATTTTGTATTGTATGGTCACCTAATAAGGTCGTTGGCTTATAAAATTGGAGTACTGATGGGCTCTGTATATTGTCATGGGCTTGGGTTGTTATCTATTTGTGAGGCCCAATCACTTATTCGTTTAGCAAAATGAAAAATAAGTTTTCACTCTAGGGCTTGCTACAGATTTGGCTCGGTCCAATTACTCCAGCTGACACAGTTGACTTGTGTGGTAAGGCTCGGCCCAAACATATTTGTGTTCTCTTGGGCCTAGGGTTTTAAAACTTTGAAGCTCTCCATTGTCCGGGCCTCGTTTGGTTGGTAAAAAAAGTTGTAGGATTTGATCAGCTTAATCCAATACCATGTTTGGTGTTAAAAAATGAATGCAGATATAACTCACTATTCCAAGTTCCAACTCCTTGATCTTGGACCCAGATATGGTGGTGTGCTTGATATATTCTCTTTTTTCTTCCCCTTATTTTTTCATAAACTCTAATTTTTCTGAATATTGACCGGGGAATATACGTGAGTGGTGGTGAGAAGTCTCTCAAGAAATAGGACGACCACTCGTTCCAATCGAAGAAAGGAAGCAGCCAAATCCACTCTTACCTCCCTTTCTTTCCAACCAAAAAAAAAAATTTAAAAGAAAAAAAATCATATCCAACTCAAAAATGCTCACTCCTCTGTTCCTCTACCACCACCTACTCCATTCTCCTCCTCTCCCTCACCAAATTCCATGGCCAAGAATCCACCTGAATAATCCCCTTTGGATTCTCCACCCTCACTGTTCCTCACTCTCTCTCCCCTCTTTCTTCACCTAAGAAATGACTCCTTCTTATTGCCTATCTTCTGCAAGGAACACCATCACACCAGAAGCATTTCTTCTCCACAATTCTCATCTCTATCTCCCAAAGCACCGCTCTTTTCCCTTTTCAACTGAAACCCACTTCCCAAGGAAAGAGACAAACTTTCTCAGGCCCCAAACACCACTGCCCAAGTCTTTTCTCCCCATTTTGAGGCTAAACAACTCGAAAATCACACACTCTTTTGCCAGTTTATCTTCTTTTGCAGAAGCGGAAGGTGAAAAACAACAAAACCAAGATGCCAAAGCTGAAGAACATCACGAGAATACAAAAACAGAGGACCAAGCTGAGTCGCCTGGAATGGCTCAGGCCTTCCACATATCTTCCCGCACAGCTTCAGCCATTTCCATATGCATAGTATTTGCAGCTCTGAGTCTTCCATTTTTCATGAAGTCTCTGTGGCAAGGCATGGCCTTGAAGACCAAGATGTTGTCTTATGCAACGCTGTTGTTTGGTTTCTACATGGCTTGGAATATTGGAGCCAATGACGTGGCCAATGCCATGGGGACTTCGGTGGGTTCAGGAGCATTGACGCTAAGGCAGGCTGTTGTAACTGCTGCAGTGTTGGAATTCTCAGGAGCATTTTTTATGGGGACTCATGTGACAAGCACAATGCAAAAGGGCATTCTTGTTGCTAATGTGTTTCAGGGCAAAGACACTCTGCTTTTTGCTGGCTTGCTTTCTTCGCTTGCTGCTGCTGGTACTTGGTTGCAGGTATAATATTGTTCTTCCTCTGTTTTTATTTCTATCTCAGTGCTGTCTAAGTTAGTTATGGGTTCGACCCACAAAAAAAAAGTTAGTTATGGGATTAACATATTCAATTCCTATGAGACAAAATTTATTAGTATTAAACTAACTTTGTGTGGATCATGAAGGAGGCCTAGTTATGTTAAGTTCAATGTCTT
The DNA here is from genome assembly GCA_018703695.1 of Prunus fruticosa. Taxonomy (NCBI): domain Eukaryota; kingdom Viridiplantae; phylum Streptophyta; class Magnoliopsida; order Rosales; family Rosaceae; genus Prunus; species Prunus fruticosa. Next base: position 37,595,053 of record CM031917.1, on the reverse strand, counting down.
GTTCCTTTTGTAGGGTTACTTAAACTAACTTTTATGGACCAACTTCTGGAATATGTTACCCAGACAGGACAGAATGGATGGCTATTAGATATTTATAAAAGTTTAACCATTGTGCAATAAGAAGAACAAACTTCCACTGCATGTATTTTGTGGTTTTGTGTTTCGCTTGATCGATGACCTACATGAATGAGTTGTCCCTCAAAATCATCGAACCAAGATTTCCTTGATACATGCATACAATGACATTGGAAAACAGTAAGAGCTGGCCTCTTCAATCAAATGCGTGTGAAGGGAAGCTTCTCTGTCTTAGGATGATTCACCTTTCGAATCTTCTTTAGTACTACGAGTTTATGATCAAAATAGTAATACCACTTGGCAGTATGACTGCATAACTCATAGAGTTTCGAATCTTCTCTGTCTTGTTAAAATTTCTCTTATTTAAGAAGCATAATAGAGTTTTCTTTTTTCGAAGTTAATGAATGTATTACATTAGCAATTATGTATCATGCAGCATAACTCATTCAGAATGACAGAGACCTTTATGGAAGAAAGCAACAATATACTCTTCCATGCAATTACTTTGACAAACAAATAAATCATATACGTATAACTCAATTTAAGCTTGACTTTGAATGTAGTTGTTTCAGAAAGAAAAATAAAAAAACAAGGACTTTGAATTTGGTTGTTCATTTATATGCTGCATATGTTTCCCCCTGGATTTAGTTGTGCACTTATATGCTACATTCTCCTGTTCTTTCTTCCGTCCACTACTAATTGTTTTCTGCTAGTCAGGTTGCATCATATTATGGCTGGCCTGTCTCAACAACGCACTGTATAGTAGGATCGATGGTTGGGTTTGGACTTGTCTATGGGGGAGCAGGTGCTGTCTTCTGGAGCTCATTGGCAAGAGTGATTTCTTCATGGGTTATCTCACCGTTCATGGGAGCACTGGTGTCCTTTCTTGTATACAAATGCATTCGTAGGGTAGGTTCCCCTTCCTTGGAGATGGAACTGTCAAATGATCCTCTGCCTTATATCATATATGGGTATGGCGTTGGCTTATGATAACATACAAGAATTTACCTGCTAATTAATGGTTCCTAGAAGAAGGCTACCACATCTTTGCTTTGCTTGTAACCTTTAACCGATCTTATTACCAAAGACTATATATTTTGGTTAGAAAAAACATGGTTTCCTTTTATTTCCAAATTAATTCAAAACCATAAGCCCTAAGCATCACTCTATATGTTGAACTCTTAGTCTTAGCATTTTACAGAACCTGATTTTCTGTTCAAAAATTGAGAATATACTTCATATTGCTTACGACTCATCTTCTTCTTCTCTGTTCCTTTCAGTTTGTGTATAGTGCTCCAAATCCTGGACAAGCTGCAGCTGCAGCAGCACCAATTGCTGTATTCGTGGGAGTGAGTGGAATCTCATTCGCAGCCTTTCCTCTTGGAGAAAGCTTGGCTTTGGCTCTGGCCCGGGCTCTGGCCTGTGGAATTGCAGGTGCGGTCCTTGTATACAGAATTATCCGAAAGCAGCTAGGTCATCTCCTCCTCAAGTCCACATCATCAGAAGCAGAGCAAAAAGAGGGTACCATCCACCAAAAAAACATTGGGTTTCTCTCTGATATTGCAGGTCCAACGGGTACCCAGTTGGAAATAGTATATGGGGTCTTTGGATACATGCAAATCCTCTCAGCCTGCTTCATGTCATTTGCCCATGGTGGGAATGATGTCTCCAATGCAATAGGTCCTTTGGCTGCTGCATTATCTATTCTTCATGGCGGTGCCAGTGGAGCTGAGATTGTTATTCCCACTGATGTTCTAGCATGGGGAGGATTTGGAATTGTAGCAGGTCTCACTATGTGGGGGTATAGGGTAATAGCAACGATTGGGAAGAAGATTACAGAACTGACACCAACTAGAGGATTTGCAGCTGAGTTTGCTGCAGCCTCTGTGGTTCTATTTGCATCAAAGCTGGGACTTCCGATCTCTGCAACTCATACTCTGGTGGGTGCAGTCATGGGGGTGGGATTTGCAAGGGGGCTTAATAGAGTTAGAGCAGAAACAGTGAGGGAAATTGTGGCTTCTTGGGCTGTGACAATTCCAGCTGGTGCATTCTTTTCTGTTGTCTACACATGGATCCTTACCAAGCTTTTGTCTTATATTTTGTGAGTGTACATTTGAAGATAGAAGTGATGGACAGTTGATGTAAGTCATTAATTAAAAAACAACCACTTCTTTTACAGATTTATGGAACTAAAGATCTTGCTTGTGCTCACAGCCTTTTTCTTCTTGAATTCTACACTCTGGTGTTTCTTCTGTTTGAGTATCCTATACTGCCGTACATATGTACGGAATCCTTGCTCAAGATTATTAAAGACATGCATGTTCTTTAAGGAAGCATCTACCTACAGAAATGCTCTTTATTTTTAAAAAAGGAACATATCCCAAAAAAATTCAAAGATGATCCACCATGTTGGTTAACTATGCAGCTCAAGTACAACTCTTACATATAGAAAATACAACCCCTAGATGCAGTATTCTGGCAATAACAGTTTTAACAAACAAAAAATATTTGTCTGTTTTCAGGGAGATATCAATAAATTGTGAGAGTCTGACAGTGAAAATTTGTTGAAAGCAACTCCTATAATTATGGTGCACGAGTAACTTAGTCTTTAAAACGGCATGTCATAGAATATAGTGCTGGAAATTGTACGCTACTTATTATTTATGGTGTATAAATTTTTTTGTTACATCTCTCTGAGACTTTCATGGAACCAACATATTGCAGTAGCAAGTCAACCACGTACCAGAATACGAGCGCAAGATTGATGGTATACAGAAAGTCATGGAGAAAGCTCTTGTACAGAAGTGAGACTTGGCTCCCATCCCAATCCTCTACATGATTTAGTCTTCGGGAGTGGGGGAACAAAAGGCTTCTTTCCTCTAATACCTTTTCTCCGTAAACGTTTTGACCACCTTTCCTTGGAGGCATAATAGTCTTCAGCAGAGCAAACAGATTCATCTGTGTCCCAACCTCCTGCATTCACAATGATCCCATCTGGAGACTCTTTGCCTTCAGCAGGTTCTTTGGCCCCAGCTTTCTTTTGGTGTTTATGCTTAATTTTCTGCGCTGTAGTAGTTGGTATTATATAATACTTCTGACCAGGCAAAAGGCTCTCCTCTGGCCTTAAAAAGGACTCCTGAGGATTTTTGAACACTTCTGGGCGGGCAACGCACATCCCAGGATACTTTTCCATCAACAGAGATGCAGGAACTACATTCTTATACAGCTCCTCTCGCCCACCTGCGTGGACTATCCTCACAAAAATATTCTTCGACTGTAAACTGAAGTCCAATGATATGGGAGCTCCTACTTCCTTACTTGCAGATCCTTCATCTATGGTAGATCCTTTCAACTGTTTGTTTCTTCCACTGTCAGTATTCCGGGCTAGGCCTAACAACTGGATGAACCTCTTCAGCATAGCCACAATTAAAAGAAGCCTGACCAAAATGTTTCAACATAGTCCACTGGTGGGGATTCTGAGCATTCTATTGCCTTGATATTATTAAGCATTGACCACAGACGATAATTCCTGTTTTTCATGGCCGGCTCTCCTTAATTTAATATTCCCTTTCAGAGGAAGCTGTGATGAAACCAAGGCTCTCATAGAACATGAGAGAAGGAATAGTTTCTTTATCATTGTTGGATGTGAAAACCGAAGTGAGACACTAATGATTATAATAAACCACCAATTGGGTCTCAAACTTTTTTTACTAATTGGAATGGTGCTGACACATCCTTGTACTAGTATCATATTCCCATAGGCCTGATAAAACCTGCCTTTCTAACTTCTTCAGTCTCCCGCTGATCCAATTGTTATGGAGAACAAAACAACCCTGCTTCACACAGGCTGCTCTCACTTTTTTTCTCTGCCACAGGTCCCGATATGCACCATTTGGGAAGAGATCTCTGTCCAAGAAATGTACGGACAGATTTGTTTCAGGTTCCAAGCATCCATCGTCACCCACACGATTGGAACCCCCTTCTCCACATAGTGTGTCGTAGAAGCTTGGCTGCTCAGATAGATCTGAAGTTGCTGCATGTGCCACCACCTTCTTCATAGCATCAATTGTCGAACCATCAGAACGGGCAAAGTAAAAGCCAGAGTTCAAGCGCCTAGGTAAGTTAATTGGTCCTGCATACAGAGCAATACCACAGAGGGGTTTAGGACATTGGATTATAGCTAAATAGTCGTACGGATGGAGATATCACTGCATATATGTACTAAGTGCTTATATACCATTGGAAATAAGAGTGACCATTTACACAAAATGCACCTGTTTTGTTGAATTCATCAGACTGAGCTGCAAGAACAGCAGGACCAAAAGAGTAGAGCAATGGCAGCGGGTTTCTAAACCAATATACATCCACATCACTAAGAAGCACGTTGTAACCCATCATCAGTATCTTCAAAACCATTCTGGACTTCACTTTTGTCACCTTCTGAAAACATTTTGTTCCGAAGTGGCAATCACTGAAGCTGATCTCACTTGGAGCTAATGGATCCCTGAAAACAGGCAGGCCCTAACAGTAACGGGAAATAGACAGTTAAATTTATGAACACATTTAGAGATCAGTCTAGAATTCAGACTAGCTTCAAGTTGTTTAAATTTCCATTTGCTGAGACTTCAGTTAGTAAATAAAGACTCTTTATCTTTGATCTACTACTGAAACTCAGCCTGCTTTGAATCATAACCGATATGTATCGTTTACTTATTTATCTGTCCGTGCATGTGCATGCTGGCATGCTTTGTGTACAAGAATGGACATACACGTTCAAGTGAAACAAGAAGAGAACTGGAAATAAATAAACAAGATTTAATAAACTACCTGCAAGACAGCAAACTCGTATATTTCCTGGTCAAGGGCACAAATGATAAAATTTGTGACCTGCAGTTGGCGCAGTCTACACACCCAGTTCATTAGCATGTCCTTGTAACTATATCCCGCAGTAGTAAGCACAATTGTGTTATTTTTGTCTGCATTGAACGAGAGAAGTGTCTCTAAAGAGAATGGAAGGTCTAATGGTTTCGTATGCTTTGTTGGAACCATCTGAGAACAGTCTGATAACTGGCCTAGTGATTTAACACCCTCAGCCCAAGCCAAAGTGTTCTTCTTCCACCCAAAACGCATTATCCTTCCTTTCCATAATCTCCCTGCACTCTGGTATACCAACGGACAAACAATGTTTTCCGTTGTATTGACAAAAATATATTGCCCGTCACATTTCAAAAGTTTTACTAGGCTACGGTATTTAATTTCGTGATAAGACAGTGATCCATATAGTGCCCCAATATGAGAATTTCCAGCATATTCCCAGCTTCTTTCAAAATTTGAAGCATTGGAACCTCCGGCATTCCAGTCAGTCTGATGTTCCTGATCAACTAGATAGAAGCTTGAGATTGTCCAACTGGCATCAAATACAAACCTAAGCTCAGATGACAAGGCCTCACTGACGACCCAACTGTTGTGCACCCCCCTACCATACAAGAAAGGAGGAAGCACTCCAGAATGTAGGGGAAGATCTTTGTTATTCCATGCCATAAGCAGCTTTCCTTCACAGGGAGTCGACTGCCAACTCTGCCCAAAAATCTCCTGCAACTGATGGAAGAGTGCACAATATCAATGGAGTTGTGACCATCAAATTTTCAGCCTGGAATTAGTTTTTTCATACCTCCTGTGTCGTCATGAATTTCCCATTCTCTCTTCGCCAATGCTTTCCATCCTCATCCAAGTAGAATGGGAAGTCGGACACATTTCGTGATGAAGCAACTAGAAGCCAATCATGGTCGAGTTTGTAAGCATAATTCATGGTGGAAATGAAGTCAGGTAAAAGAATGGTTTCAGGATCAACCAGAACAGAAATGTCTGATGAAAATGACCTTGATCTTGCCATCATCGAATGAAAAAATGGGGTACCCAGAGGAACCTAGACCCATACAAACATGTATCAGATGACAATAAATATACGATAGTTCTAGCTCCACTCCATTACTCCTTGAGGATTTCCTTAAGCCCGAACTAATCCTCAAAAACCATCTCTCGAAATAAAGCAACATACTTTGTCCTCCTAATCTAGACTCTTCTGAATTATATAAGCCACCTTCTAGGTTCATTTTGAAAGCCAGTTTTTTTTTTCCTCAATTCAACCAATCACCACAAATTTACTATTAACATACAACCAAAACAAAGAAAACACAGCAGAAAAGACAAGAAAATCTGCTTTTCAGAAAAAGGCCTTTAAGAACTGTGACACAACTTACAGAAACATTCCATTTTAGCAGATAGCTAAGTCAACAACTATGCTATCAACAAAAATGCACTGCATTCAAACAAAGTAATGATGGGCAAGAAATGAATGACAAAGTTATTGGCTTACGTGAAATCAATGTTGGGTTCGACCAAAACCCGAGAGTCAAACGCTCCAGCGAAAGAAACAACAGAAGGGTCTTTGCTGAACAGCACAACTGCAATCTGTGGGGACAAAGCAAGCCATGAGCGAACAGCTAAACTCTGCCTAGCCCCAACAGAACCAGTGAACGGCCTAGGAGCTGAGAATATGATAATTCTCGGAGGTTCCGAAACGCCGGCACCTCGTTTACTAAGCTTAGGACTCATGATCTGATCCTTGAGGGAAGGAAGAAAGCATTGAGTAGCATACAGGGAAAGACAAAATAACGCCAACCCACATAGCCAAATTGACCATAGACTCCATACTCCCACTTGAAACGCCTGCAAAAGCAAATCACATTTACATTCTGCATTAATATAAGTCATGGCAAAGAGAATTAAAGATTTTTTTGAAGCAGAGAAAAGTGACCTTCATTTTACGTGGAGTTGTTGAGAACAATGAGACAATCGTGAGCTAAGTAGCCTGGTATTTTATATCTCAATATATTTTGTGTGTATATATCTATGAGAGAGAAATGAAGATGAAAGTATGGAACTTTAACTGAAAAAGAGAAGAGAAGAGAAGAGAGAGTTGCAAAAGTAACTAACACACCAACCAGCCAGCCAGCGGCGCTCCCACCAAGGACAAGGCCGTGCGGGATCCATGTGAGTTGCCAAGATTGTCGCCTTTTACACGTCGGATTCCATTCTAAGTCTTCGCCCACCTTTTTACGTTTGATTTGCGTTCTTGAATCTCTGTACTCGCGATAGTCAACGAAACCATACGGCTCTCCTTTCCTTACGGCGTCGTTTAAGCTTTGAGTCTTCTCTTTCTTTTTTGACATTAGCGATACTAGGACGGGGAAATCAAACACCGACCCTAACTTAGCGATACTAGAACGAGGGAATCAAACACAGACCCTAACGTCTGCTCTTAATCACTTATCTTCAAGCCCTGAGTCTTTTCTTTACTTAAATCTTTTGTTACGCACTGACATCATTTTATTTTGGGTTTTAAATTGATCTAAAATTCTCTCAGAAAACAGAAGCAAAATTATGTCAGTTAAGACCACATTATATTCTTTAAACTAAAATCACACATAATCATCCGGGTCGAATGATAAATAGAATTTTTTTTTTTTAAAATCTGATATTTAGTCACAAGCCAAAAAGAAAAAAAATTCAGCAATGCTGATATGAACAAAACAACGTCCCAATAACATTGGAGCAATACATACAAATTATGTGGGTCACAACTACAAATCGCGATGCCACAAAACTGATTATAATTCCTACAAAATCCACCATCAGCTCATGCACATCACCCATCGGCCTCAAAGCTGTCGTGCATGCCATTCTTCTTGGGACTAAATGCACCCATTCAACAAAGTAACACCCACTTCGTATTCAGAGAAACAGAAGTATAGTCCTCAACTGCGGTAGCTGCACATGTTCCACCGGCTTTGTTGTGAAACTCGGTTCCAGCGCTCATCAGTCTTCAGACCACTAACGAACATAATTCTAGCTCTTAATCCTTAGAGGACCATTGCTCCAATCATCTCTGCCGCCGTACAGGTGATCTGGACCTTGACCTTCTTCCCCTGCATATAAATTAGTGCAGTTAAAACAGACCAGACCAGGATTAGAGTTATAGAAGCAGAAGCCTGGCAATATCACCTGAGTTGCTTATTCATACGTGTATATGTCTGAAAAACAATACACAACAAAGATTTCATGGCAACATACCTTTTGGAATCAAGAGAAGAATAAGGAGAATGCCTGCGCTGAGAATGCTTGCTATGTGGAGACCGCGAAACTTGTCTAGAAATGAAAACATCCATGATACTAATTTGGTGAGTTATACATACATGGTTGAGAAGAGAAATGCTCAGCCTTTTGCAGAGTCATACTGGATAGGGAGTGGCCATTAGAACATATTATTCTGCTTCTAATGACTATGTAAAGAAACTATATGACAAAGTCATAATTCTCACATGGGATTTAGAAACCAAAAGATTTAAGCTTTTGTCTTATACTGCACTTTACCATGTGTTCTGAAACTAGACATTAAACAAATTCCCACTGTAAATCCGACAAAGGACAGCATAGAATAAAAACCAGGATACCCACTATTCTTTCCACAATAATGTTTTTGCTACAGCATTGTGTGAAAGGTTACCGAGATCCAGATGATTGATCTTTATTCATGTTCAGAATACCAGAATATGTAAATGAAATTGAATTCAACACAGTTACTTAAAATATACAAACAATGGAACCATGTATATGTTTATACTCTTCATTCCTAAATTTAGTTTTAATTTCTGATCTTGCAAATCAATTCAAAATAAAAGAGCTACACATAATACAACTTTCATAACCTCAAAATGTTACGTCAAATCACTCAGTTAACATGCATCCAAATTTGTCACTGGAATATGACTCAAACCTCAACAGGAACGAGAATGCTGAAAGATTTAGAACATTTAACACTAAAAAGATCAATGCAATCTAGTTGACCAAAAAACATATCTTGATCTACAGCATAGTATAAAAAATAAAATGACAAAAAAGAAGGGTCAATCTCACACAACAGTCACATTGGAACCACAAAAGAACCTAAGATGAACAGATTAAGTAAAAGAGGGTACTGAATAGGATTTAAAATCATTTCATTTTGTTTCTTCTATCTTTGGTATCAACCTGCTAAGGACCTTATGCTTAAGTTATGTTGATTTCAGTTGGATATAAGAAGGTAATATCTCCATAACATATTACCAATTTCATTTTTCCAGAGCTATTTAAAACACAATAGGCTGAACCTTAGGATGCAAACAGAGAAACAAAAAGCGGACACAAATTTCTGATAAATGGTACCTTCTCCTAGACCTGACAGGTGATGGTGATAAGTTACGTTTCCTTGAGTGCTTCCTGCAGAACATAACTGTATATGAGCCACAACATAACATAAATAGAACAGGAGTAATCAGAAGATCACAATGAAGAACCTTTTAGAATCATCAGAAGCTTCATCACTTGAATCCTTGGCATGATTAACCAAGTTGTCCTTGCTGTTTCTACCCCTACTGCCAACAGAAGAGGAGCGCCTTCTCTTGTGCCTGCTTGAGTCAGTAGAATGTTTATGTCTTGATCTACCATCCTCCTTATCCTTTGCCTGTTCTCTTTTTCTGTTGTTATCTTCTTTAGCACTGGAGCTATGGAATCTCTCTGTTTCTCTTCTATCCTCTTTGTCATCAGCATGGGAAGATCTTTTTCTTGATTCAGATTCCTGTGCTTTTTCTACAGGCTTAAGACTTTGCTCCTTCACCTTTTCTCTTGAGCCATTCCGATCATCTGTCCTCTCCTTTCTCGAATGCCTCTCATCATGCCCCCTACGATTCCCATCACCCTTCTCAACTGTCCTAATCTTACCACTCTCTAAGTCCTTATTGAAGTCCGTCACAGAACTATTTTTACTCTCATGTCGATCATGCTTATCAGGTTTCATCCTGGACTCCCTACCTTGTGAGTCATCTTTTGATGTTTTTTTGACATTTTCTTTATGGAGGTCAGGTTTCAATGTGCCTTCCTTCAGCCTAGAGGCAGTAGTTCCATCTGGCAGATTTTTATCGGCATTACTTTCAACATTCTTTTGTCTATTATAACTAATATCACTAATAGCAGCACTGTTGTTATATTTGGACTCAAGTGAACTGGCTTTGCCCAGATCACTCTCTAAAAGTGTCTGACTTCTACCATGCTCTTCAAGCCCTACCAAAGAACTGTCATTTGTAGTGGCATCCTGCCTAACATTTGAAGGCTTTTTGACAGTTGAGTGCTGAAGAATAGCATCTTTCCCAGAATTTGGCATAACAGAACTCTGAATATCACCATCTAAATCGTCATCATCACTTGCATAATTTGCAAGACCTAACACATTACCAGGTGAACCGGAACTGGATTTTTCACTGACATCTTCAGTCTCAGATTCCTTAGACTTGGCTGGAATTAGAACCTTTGCAGAAGCCTTGAGAGCTGAAACTGCTGGTGGAGATGGCAATAACTTAGGGTTTGAAGTCAGTGTGCTATGTTCAACTGTAACAAATGACATAATTGATTAAATTCTTTGTTTATTTTCTTTAAGATAAGAAAAGGACAGAATGCTAGACTAAAAAAGCTACTTTAAATACATAAGATCAAAGACAAGGATCTGTAATTATGGTACAATTACCTTCAAGTGTCAGATCATCTTCAGTAAGAACTTTTGTAGCAATTTCATCAAACAGATCATCAGTAACCTGTCCAAAAAGTAGGAGTTAAAAATGCAGTATATGCGAGTTAAATTAGCAAATCTATCATTTTCTAAACACTACAAACCTTTAAGAGAACTTCAGTTAGAACACGCTTTATTTCCTGGTTAATTGCTGCAGTCCTAGCTGCTTCCACTTGATCCTACCACACCAATAAATAAATAAATAAATAAAAGAAGAAAAGAAAAAGAAAAAGATACGGCATGTAAGTTTCCATAAGGAAATGACGTGCATCCAAATAGCTATTATCATGGGATGAATATATGGAGGGAAAAAAACAGGATTTTTCAGAAGAACAGTTCACTAAGGGGAAGAAGTGGGGCTTCAGATGCAAAATGAATAAACTTAGGTGACAGAATAAAACCTCATCATCCTCTTCTTCAGTTGATCTAGAAGAATCGATGCTCTTGCTATCAGCTTGATCTCCCTTCCCAAAAGATCTATCAACTCCTTCATCCTCAATGGATTGCGTCTCCTCCTTAGGATGGTCTATAGATGAACTTGTGATGACTGCTTTCTTAATTTCCTCTCTAAGCCAATTAGGCACTGAAGCCTACCATAAATTTCAGGAGAGTATAAAAACTTAACAAGCATGCCACTCACCATTGACATATTTACAATGGCAAAATTTTACCTTTTTGGGGCGCTCAGAAGCTGTAGAAACTCCATATGCATCACCAGGGAAGGCTGCAGTAGGGTGACCTACAGTTCCTGCAGTGAGACCAAAGGGGGGACCAGCAGATGGAATTGTTGGCTGGAGGCTCAGTCCAGGAAAACTGCCAAATGAAGGTGGAGCATGCCCAGGAACAGGAGAGGGTATTGCCATGGAAGGATCATGCTGAAGAATGAAACCTATGTCAGAAAATTCATATCATGGCCTTAGAAAAGAAGAAAGACTCAAGAAACCAGAATTAACACCTGTGGTCCTGATGGAACTGGAAGACTAGAGGGATAACCTACACCAGGTGCAACAGAAGTAGACCAGGTATTCATGGAAGGCACTGTGGTAGCAGGGTCATGATAAGAATAGCTGGGCTGCAGGTGTGGACCATGATCAGAATTAAACCCGGGTGCAAACTCTAAAGGCTGGTCAGCAAGATTGGTTGTTGGGTCAGCAGACTGACTGCCATATGCAAAGGGCATTGGCTGCGATGGTTGCATGTGATATTGTTCTTCCTGAGCTGCAGAACCTTCATTGCCTGTCATTCAAGTAAGTTGTCAAACAGCAAATCAAAAGATCAAATCAGGGGGAAAATCCTTGGGAGAAATAAGGGTCCCCAATGGGCTACTAGGAATCTGAGTGAGAATGGAGATGTAACCAGCCTCAACAATCTTTCTCCATTCCAGACTATATTAGCGGTAATAGTTATTCCCTCTAATGTCAGCAAAAGCTGAGTAAGGTAGGAAACATCTTATTTTAAAAAAATTAGAAGAAATAATATCTCCTGAAAACCATATATACCCTCCAACTCAGAGCATCTGTATAAGGGAGATGTAGTTCTTGCCGACTAATATTGCCCTTTTACTGGAGATGGTCAGCACTCAATCAATAATGTATTCTTGCTGTACTTAATAAGACTTCTTCAGCTTAAAAAAGAACACAATCCACTTGGCGGAGTAATATAATCAACGTATTTGAAAACAAAAAAAAGGAGGAGAGCCACTTAACCAGTTACTATTAACCACCTAAGGACATCCCGATTAATATGGTTGAAATGATCGCTGCAAAAAAAGAAACAACCTCCAATTCTAATTTTCAAGATACTCTAATGATCTGTATGGAAGGTCCTACATTTGATACTGCTAAAAAAAAATCCAGAATGTAAAATTAAAGAGTAAATTTGAGTTCTGTAACAGCAGTTGTGGAACAGAAGCTTCACATGCAAAGTCAATACCATGTGAATTATTACCTGTAACAGAAGAATAACTAGAAGGTACCTCCTGCTGATGAACAGATGGACTAGTAGATAGGTTTCCTTGTCGATGAAACACAGAATTTGTGTCCACAGCTGGCATTCCATCTCTAACAGCATGATGAGCATAGGAAGATGAAGTCTCCTGGGGACGAATTCCCGGTGGCTGGTGTGTTGGAGTACCTGAAACTGGAACCTGTTGATAGCTGGATGCAGAAAGTGACTGATGCTGAATACCAGAATATTGAGAATCAACGTTCTGGGGATACTGATCATGATAATGACTTTGCTCTTCTACTCTGCCTGCCGGAGGAAACTGCAACTGTTGATGTTGATTCTCCGTTGACGCTCTCGCATCCACCCATGCCTTAGCCTTGGCTTCCCAATCTTCTTGATTATTATGGGCTACCATTACAAAACAATCAAATTCAATCCAATGTCATCAACCCACAAAAGTGAAAGCTCCTGGAAATATTTTGGCTTTACACAAGAGCAAAGAAGCAATTGAATAATAACACAAATAGGACCTCATTTTTGTCTACTGCAAGCACGACTACAAATAATTTGGTCGAAAATATTAAGCGGACGACAAAAACATAATGGGAAACAAAGTGTTTAACTGAATGTGAATTCAACGAATCAAGTTGTGGTTGATATGAAATTAAAATGTGGGAAGAAAATTACCTGGGTAATCCCAACCTTGGTTGTTTGGCCAACTTGGAGCAGCTCCCCACTCCTACAAACATTTATGCTTTGCGTTAGAATATCAACATGCAACAACATGCCACTAACTTCACCCCAAATACAAATTCAAGTGGTTGTTTTCAGACCAAGAATAATAATGACTCTCATTAACCCTCATATCAAACATACACATCAAAGTTCAAACCAGCCAAAAACGTCCAGAAATCAATTTATCAACATCAGAGCACATATGCTACATACATACATACATAGAGAGAGAGTGTGTGTGTTTGAGGCATACCTGGGTGTGCTGAGGATAAGAGTGAGGTGGAGGAGGAAGGGGCGGAGGGGGAGGGAGCTGAGAAGACAGGTGAGGCCGAGATGGGGGAGGAGGAGGAGGAAAGTGGTGGTTGGGGGGGTACGGAGGAGGATAAGGGTGAGGAAGGGGCGGCGGAGGATAAGAACCCGGCGGAGGGAGATGGTCGGCGTGAGGTGGTGGAGCCCACTGGGGTTGTTGAGGCGACGGGTACTGGAAGTGCTTCGAGTACCACTGTGGTCTCGGTTGCTGCTGCTGCTGCTGTTGCTGGTATTGGTAGGGATCCGACGTGGCCGGTGGCTGCGGCCGCATGTACCGCTGCTGCGCTTGGTACGAATCCATGGCCTTCCCTTTTCGGTTTTGGAGCTTTTTTCTGTTTTTCTGTTTTTTTTGTTTTTTTTTTTGTTTTGTTATTTCATGCGAGGGGGGTTTCGATTGGAAACGAGGGTTTGCACCGTGCACAAGTGATGAAGGTGGAGGAGGAGCAGCGACTTCTCGAAGGCCCTTTGATTTGATTTCATGTTTTCATGTTTTCACTCCCGCGGGCCTGCGGTTGTTCCATAACTTGGGCCTTTTAAGGCTGTGACTTGGCCCTTTTTGGAAGTCATTGGAGCCCGTAGCGCTCTCTATTGCTAATTTTCAGTTCTAAATCTGATTTCATTTCAATCAAAACCCAAATCCAATTAAAATATCACTTGTGCAAATTATAAAGATTAGTTTAGGTGAATTTAGTTGTACCACATTTATTGAACTCTTTGCTACCCCAGTAATATATGAGCCCACCTTACCCCAGTAATATATGCGCCCACCTGTATTAGAAGTGTGGTATGATCAGCAATATGGTCAATAAATGTAGTACAAATAGCAACAAGGTACTCGAAAGTTAGATTAGAAACTTAACAATTCCTATATTACAGACTTCACACATTCACCAGCAAAGTTAAATCAGTCACAGAAAGTGGGAAACTAGGCCATTAGCGAAATAAGCTGGTATAATCATAGTCGAGATCCAATTTTTGCTATAATTTCATCTGTTCATTTTACTCGGTTCTACATATCAACAGTGAGTACACACACAAATTCTATAACAAATTTGTTGTACAAGTATGTTTCCCTGAGAAAAATAAAACGGCAATCCGGTTGTTCATCCAGCCGCAATCCAATGCATGCATCTGTGCTTTTTCAAATTACAGATGTTCCAAAAGGGAGAGTATTATGCTGCAGATTCTGTTTGAAGATGGAGATGGCATCACTACAAAAGCTTCAGTGCTGCATCATCTATAGACCTTCCTTCACAGCTTTACCCGCTACAAGTTTTCATTTTAAAAGTATTGTACGGTTCAGCAGTAAGAAAGTTGCTTGGACCTCCATCATCCATAATGCATCTCATAAAAAATTAATCGAACAAACGAGTTCAACTCCTGGTGTTATGATACTCCTAGATCATGCCACAGCATCAGCTTGTCTTCTAGTCAGTCGTGCATAGAGGCCATCGTCAACAACAAGCTCCCTATGACTGCCAGTCTGTGCAACACAAAAGATATATTCAGATTACATAATAAAATAACAGGTGCGAATTGGTATGTACATCAAGCTCTCTACCCAAGCCCCATACCCCGAAAGAAAGAAAGAAAAAATTAGTGCTCTAGCATGAGAGATCGAGGCCCATAAGGCTTTGTTGAAGTGGGCAGGAGTAATAGAAGTAGGGTTTTGAAAGTCCCATGTTGCTTCTTACCAATATAAGAACAGAAAACGTTCCAAAATATATGTCGTACAATACTTGTAAGAGACAGGCCAAGTTTCTAACCTCAACAATTCTACCAGCATCCATTACCACTATCCTGTCAGCAGCTTGTATGGTAGAAAGCCTGTATAAAGTGAATAGGCCAACTTTTAGAATAACCCATTAAGACAATCAAAAGAGAGGATATTAGAGAACCAACCTGTGTGCAATAACTATGACAGTTCTCCTCGTTGTCTTGTCACTTCTGACAGCACGAAGAACACCCTGGATATAAGGGAGAATGTCACATCAAATTACTTATCCTTTTAAACCCTTGTGGTATTGGTGTGGGGAGCTCATTGCCAGAAGTGCTTACCTTGACATTGTGTTCACTCTCTGCATCCAGTGCACTAGTGGCTTCATCGAGGATCAAAATGGTTGGGTCCCTAAGAATAGCCCTGGCAATGGCAATTCGTTGCTTTTGTCCCCCACTGAGTAAATCATCGTCAACAAGCGTATGATAACCATTGGGCAGGGCTAAAATGAAATCATGTGCATAAGCCTGCTTGGCAGCCCATTCAACATCCTCCTGTGTAATATCTCTAGTACATCCGTAACTAATGTTTGAACTGATATCCATCCGGAAAAGTTTGGGTTCCTGTTTACATTCAAATTGTAAGAAGAAAAAATCTACTAAATCTGCTAACTTTTATGCTGGAAACAATAATACAAACCTGTCCGACAAATCCGATTCTTTCCCTCCACCACTTGACGTCTAACTCTTGTAGAGGAAAACCATCAATCAAAATCTGCAATGAAAGCAATGTATATTAATGGGCAAATGCACTAAGCAAAATAATAATTCAAAGACCAAATTTCAGCACCATCAATCCTTCCATCTTTTTTCTACTTTTGTGGTAACACATTGATGGATGGCTTAAAAAGTATACCTGACCATTTGTTGGCTCATAAAGACGGAGCAAAAGATTCACCAGTGTGCTTTTTCCACTACCACTAAGACCAACCTATGAAAATTAGGAGGTTTCAAAGTTAAGTGCTCAAAATTTACCAGGGAAAATAAAAAACCAATAAAGAGAGTCAGCAACACTCACAATAGCAACCACTTCATTAGGCTTCACCGATAAGCTGATGCTTTGCAGTACAGGTACCTATTCAAATGTCTAGTTATTTTCTTTTGGCATTACCAACCTTAACAACTATAAGCAACAAAAGAATCACATAACTATTTTAACCAGCTCGCCTAGTCAAAACGAAACAGGTGACATATAAAATGGTGTACTATAGGAATCCGGTGGTACAAATTTTAAATATAGTGTTAATGCTAGGTAAACTTAATTAGTGATCTTTATAATTATGCCACTAAAGACATAGAAAAAAGAAAAAAGAAAAAGTAGAATGGGAGATACTCTAGTGTGAGAGACAAAAAAACAAAAGTAAGCAGCTTCTAGTTAAAAAGTTTCCCTGCATAGGTACTCTGCTCTTCATACCGTCAAGACAGTAAGAGACTCCAACACTTTTAGGGCAGTGTATGGTGGACTAGGAGACAGGGAAAGACCACTTTCAGGACATTTATTTCTATTTTAGCCACACTCACATTGTTCTTAAGTGAAGAGCATGAGGGATATCAGAAACATGGTTATCATAAACAGAACTTAGATGTTTGGATAGGAAAGATACCGTTGGTCTTGTAGCATAATGAAAAGAAACATTTACAAACTCAACATGTCCAACCAGTCTTTGCAACCTTGATCCTGCGCACAACAGAAAAAGTGAAATAAAATTAAACAAATAAACATCATCATACAAATTCCAGACATGCCAATACTGCAAGACATAAACAAATACACCATAAAAAACAACAAAAAAGAATTATTTAACCTAAATATGACATGAAACAACATATTGATGTAAAACGTTCCACTGACATTCATAATTTTCTTGCCTTTTGATATAAATTGGTCACTAGGCAAGAGATCCATTAATTGGAAGACTTTTTCACTTGCCCCAACAGATTGCATCAGAGAGGATAAATTGTCCCCCACCCACCATGTTGAATAAATTAACCACTCGCTGTACAATATAAACTTTGTGAGTTTCTCTGCTGTAATATGACCAGCAAGAATAGACATTCCTCCTACCAGCACAGCAATGACCTAGAAATTGTGTGTACCAATAAAATAAGTCAACTACAAGGACTAGTAAGATCAAGAAAATAAAAATGAAACATTCTAGATTTAAAATTAAATTATCAATTCTTGTGTGAATCATGAAGCAGAAAGTGGTTATTTTGAATACTAAAATCATATCTCTTTGAAAACATTGAAAAAGCAAGACCTGTGTTGAGTGATAAAGAGTGTTGAAGCTCAAATTCCAAACACCATATGCAGCACTTTGTCGCAAGCTTATATCAGCCAATTTCCCCAGCCACAGCTTGTACCTATACAACATACATAAATAAAAACATCTCTGTCAACCACTATGAAACATGAGTACAGCGTTCCTGCTTGCCTATGCTAAATTTATTACATCCGTTGTAACAACAAATGCCAAAATCTAAAAGACGGATAATGGATGCAATTCTGTAGGATCTACACCTTCCAAGTTCTTGTTTTTCTGTTCCATAGACACGAACAGTTCTCACCAAAGAGAATGTCTCTTGTGCAACCTACATTACCAAAATCGGGACATTATTTAAATCACTTAGGAACCAAAACCTTCAAAATTCATTTTTAATTTTTTTTATTATACCTCATTGGCAGAAGCAGTGAACTCCTGAGTTAGCTTTGCTGCCTTTTTCTGGTACCTACAACAAAGGTAAAAGTTTATGCCTCACTTTCTTACAGCAACATTGAAAATATCCGAAAGAATAGGACTCAAGAACAGCAAGCATTTGATAGACATCTTGTTGTTCTGAAACTACAACCCTATACTTTTCCCAAGCACCACCTATTCCTTCCTTGTCCTCGTAAAACGAGTGTCTTAAACCAAACCACATCTAATAATTCACATCCAAGGGTATACTGATTTCTAATGTTACCCATCCTCTTTTTTGCCATACATCCACTTCATAGACTTATATTAACCGATGAATTAAAAGTATTTGGCAAGGCATTAACATATAGAGGAAGGATAACTGATGAAACTGTGAAAAAGTTTTACCGGCCATAAATCAGCATAATTGCTGCTAAAGTAGAGCATATCACCAATATACATAAACCAAGAGGCCATGACAAAATTAACAAGTAGATCATCGCACCTGTCCCCTGAAAAGGAATAAGGCAAAGGCAATTTAAATCTCAGAGTGTGGGCAAACTCCGAATGGGTTGTAATTTAATAGTGGTTAGACCAAACTATGATAGTTTAAGTTGTGAATAAACCTGAAGAACATTGCGTAATATCATATTCAGATCATTTCCAATAACCCGTGATACTTGCTGACAATCTGCCCCAAGCCTACTTGTCAAATCACCAACTGTTTCAGTGTCAAAAAAGAATATATCCTACAATAGAGATACTGCAGAATAAGTTAAACAATAAACTAACAGATCTAGAAAGTTATAACTTGATTGATAGAAGAAAAAAAAATTCTGAAAGAAAACAGTCCAATATTTCAGAACCTGTAGAAGAAGTGAAGAGTATAGTGTTTCCCTCATTCTCTTGACCTAAAATATGACATTAAAGGATCCAGTAAGCAATTTGGGGGGAAAGCATGAGAGATGATGGGGCAGAATTGAAAAGGAGGCAAAATCATGAGAGATGAACTCACAAGAAGCATATTTGCAATGCCAAAACAGCATCCTCGTATACCACTGAAGTCCAGAAACAGAGTATGAGGTCAGCAGCTGTGTCAAATAACTGATCACTCATGAAGTTGGTTCGAATTCCAAATATCAAATACGGAGTGTAAACAATTTCAGAAAAGCTCCATGCTTTGATATTATTTTAACACTTGTAAGCTAATAAAAGAAGAAGAGAACTTTGTCCATACAAGATTTTGACCTGCAAATTCCCGAAACAACACAAAGAAGCACCAAGAGCCGCACATTCTGACGGAACACAGCGACTTCCCCGCTCTGTGCCGTAAATATTGACGCCGTCAAGTAATGCGGTATGGATATCTCCGAAAGCTGAAGCAGCAGCAATGCCAAACAAGGCAACTCGGTAAAACCAAAATCCAGAAAACTCAAATTACATGCCTTAAAGTTTGAAATAAACAAAAAGTACGAACCGCAGCGACTATTAGGGCAGAGAAAGCGGCAAAGATAACCCAACGGTCTCGAGAAACCAAGCCCCACATCCGAGTAAGAGCGCGCACCACAGTCACCGGCTTCGCGAAGATTCTAATTTGAGCTTCATCGGAGAAGCTCCACCAAGTCCCGCCGGGCAAAATTGAGCGGAGAAAAGCGAAGAGTCTCCGGAGCCTTTCGAGGAGCTCGACCTCCGTTTCTCGGTGATCGTTCTTGTACTCTTCGGCTGCGTAGCCATTGATGGAGGTTGATTTTGGGGGAGAGAAACGAAAGCGTCTGGAATTAGAGTCACGGGGAGAGAGAGAAAGGCGAGGTTTCGTACTGGTTCTGGTTGCGGAGGTGAAATGGTGGAGTTTCTGAGGGGTTAAAAGGATGAGAGGTTGTTTGTGGTGAAAAGAAGAGAGAAGGGGAGGGTGTAAGTTGCAGAGCGGCTTGACCATAGTTGAAGGAGAGAGAGGCATTGGATGAAGCAAAGCTATGGCCTTTGCAGCTTGAAACTCGTTATATCCAATCCGCCCTGGTCCTTCGTGTCGTGGAGACGAAGATGTGGAACTCGAGAGGTCACACATCAGCTCGTCACTCGCGGTTGCGGGCACGCATAAGAGGAAGCCGTAACCAAAAAATAAATAAATAAATTGTTGGGCAGAAAGTCTTCTTGCAAAACGACGACCAGGATGCCGTCGTTTTGGGCTCCAGTGGCGCGTTTCCCTCAGACAAGTCGAGGCTGCTACAGTTGCCACACGGCTCTATCCTGTGACACGCCACGTTCACATCCTTTCCAACAACATTGCCCTCAACAAATTCAGAATCTTGATCAACAGCTCAAAAGTTTGAAAATAATTTCCATGCAACTTTAAGGGTATTTTGGTCTAAATAAATCAACGACGCAAATACCTCTCTCACAGTCTTTTCAGCGGGAACCCCATATCTTACTTCTCTCTCTTTATCTCTCTCTCTGTCTGCCTTCGGCGCCATGGCCGTTGTTCTCGGAAACCTAGCTCTGCTACTAGACGTGTCGTCGCCTAGGACCATAATACTAGACCGGAAGACTCGTCCGGTGGTGCTTGATGCTCTTTTGAATCTGAACTTGAACTTGCCTAAGAAGGACCCTCACAGTCACCCGCACAACGGCTTTATAGTGGCCAAGGGGTTTGACTCGGAGGGGGAGACTCGGAGCCAGCGAGTCGTGGCTCGGGGCAAAGCGAATTCTAAAGTAAATGGCGTGGGCTTTGACAGGGACGAGGAGGGTAACGGTAACGGGAATGGGGAAGATCAGGATCCGTTCGATTGGGAGAAGGAAATGCGGAAGAGGGTAAAGGAGATCGAAGAGAGGAAGGAGTTGGTGAAGAAAGCCGAGGAATTGCAGAGCCAGATAGAGGAGGATTATGAAGACGACGGCAGAGAAGAGACGGAGCAAGAGAAGCGGATGAGAGTGAGGAAAGAGCTGGAAAAGGTCAGTCTTTTATCTCCTTTTGACTCTTTCACCTTACTATTTATTGTTTGGTTTCTCGGAAAACAGAGGAAAAGAAATCGTTCTTGTGCTCTTTACTTTTGTTGTTTTGATAAATTCGTGCAACCAATCTAGATTGAGATGTATGCATTTAGTTTGGAAAAGTGAAGCCTGATTCTTGAAAGATCATTTTTTTTAATAAGGATGCTTGAAAGATCATTGCTTTAGATTTGTAGCAAGTTTTTAAATTTCATTGTTGGTGCTGAAATTATGCCCCGCCCAATGGGTAGTTGGAATGAGATTGATTGGTTTATTTTGTATTACGATTTGAGTGCAGGTGGCTAAGGAGCAAGCAGAGCGGAGAGCCACAGCGCAGTTGATGTTCGAGTTGGGGCAGAAGGCTTATGGAAGGGGCATGTACGGTCGTGCCATTGAGTTTTTAGAAGGCGCACTCACAATCATTCCTAGGCCTACGTTATTTGGTGGTGAGGTTGGTTTAGCTTCCCATTGGCTATGACGATCTCCTTTTGGCAATTGTGTTAATGCTGCGACATGTTTGATCAGTGTGTTGATGGAAATTGCTTTCATGGTTTTCAGATACAAATTTGGCTTGCTATGGCCTATGAGGCTAATAACCGCCATGACGATTGCATTGATCTTTACATGCTATTGGAGAAGAAGCACCCTAGTGTCAGCATCAGACGCCAAGCAGCAGAGCTTCGCTACATTTTGCAAGCGCCAAAGCTCAAGATAACCCAAGAGGAGATGGTAACCATACCACTCATTGGTTCTAGTTATGACAGGTATTGGTGCTTTTCACTCAACCAAATCATGCATTTTAATGGTTGATTGGGCCTATGGTTACTGTACTATAGTATGTGCACATCTGTGTTTCCTCTGGCAATTGTATGTGCACATTCGCTGCCCTCATCGTCAAATGTTAGACCTTTCAAAGCGTAATCGAAACTCAATTACTAAATCCTTGTTTAGACAGTGATACCAAAAGTTAACCTCTTGAGGAAACTAGTATCAGGATCCATCTGGAAGTTCTCTTAATTAACATTCGAGTCTGTCTGAAATCAGTGCCTTGGCCTTTTGCCCCACTTTTCAATTGCTGAATTTGTGTCTAGCTTTCCCAACAAACACTCTTTCTTACCACACGAAGCCCCAATTGGACAGGTCAATGAAGTTGCTTACCCTTATCTTAGTCTTCTAGTTCTTGGGAAGCAGGGCTTTTAAATAACATACGGTATTTGAAACTCTTAGATGTATTTTGTTCATGGCTCAGATTTTGTAATTTCAGCAACTCTCCAATGGTTTCCCGACTAAAGAGGTTTTTGATGCTTGAATAATGCAGCTACGCTGGAACGTGGAGTGATAAATACAAGGACAAGGATGAGAGGAGCAGCGGGACAGTAACCAATCAGCTCCCGTCATCGAAAGACTACTTCGGGGACTTTATGGTATGGCGACCTCCAATTGGACTGGAAAAAAACCAAATCTTTTGGATAAGTTTGACATTGTGGTTGGGTTTAGTTGGAGCTGCCCTCTTTCTTCAAAACTGAACTATATATAAAAGCTTTAGTATTACTGTATTTGTGAATCATTGAGGTGTTCATCATCTTATTAGTGTAATTATATGTTGTTCATGTAATGTATGCACATTTCATGGTGAAAATATTAAATTTCTCAAGTTCTTTCTCAAAGGCAACCCTGTTTTCTGAAGTTCTGTTTTTTTTTTTTTTTCCAAATAATGACCAGTTCGTTAGAGCAATTCCACCGCAGGCCCCCAGCCTGTACAGGAGGGGGGCTAGGCCCTTCAATATGTTTCCAGCGTTACAAAATAGCCTGGGCAAGATGTGGGCTCCACGAAGCCCTGGCGGGCCCAAAAACAAGAACAGTTTGAGATGTTGACATCAGTGATAATGTCAGTAATAAATTTAATTTTTTTGGGTTTAAAAAATAAAAATAAAAAAACAAAACTTTCAGATTTTTTTTATATATAAATACCTAGTTATATTCTTCTTTCTCACACCAAAACTCTATACAAATTCCTCTCATCATATCTCATGTGAATAGAGGTTGCCCTTGGGTTGCCATGGCAATTGGTGGAAAACCAACAAAAAAATTACAAGAGTAGGTACTATTCACGCTTTCCTCCCATTGCTTTTTGCCATGACAAATTGGTGGAAATGCTTTTAAAAGCTAAAACATGAAATGTATTATAAAAAATGCAAAATATATACTAAAATAAAGAGGAAAATATGATATTATTGTTGAGCATAAACAACCTATTTAAGACAAAATTATCTTGACATGGAAATATACAAAATAAAATCCCTAAACACTGTCAAACGGGTCACGATATATTTTTTATGAGTGCTTCTATTTTCACCCCCTTATCCTATTTTCTCACCCACCTTATTTTTTCACCCACCATATAAATTTGGAAAAACATAATCTTATTTTCACACCCACCATTATTTCTAAAATACCCTTTAATTATTAATTCAAACAATTAAAAATAAAAAATTGAAAAGAAAAAGAACCATCAACCACCGCCCACCGCCCCTCACTCTTCCTCTCTGTTTCTCTTCTTTTCTCTCTCGCTCTCTCTCTCTCTCGCTCTCTCTCTCTCTCTCTCTCTCTCTCTCTCTCTCTCTCTCTCTCTCTCTCTCTCTCTCTCTCTCTCTCTCTCTCTCTCTCTCTCTCTCTCTCTCTCTCTCTCTCTAGAAAACAAGGAATACATAAGTTGATTTTGTATCTACCATAAGTTAACTGAGGTTTAGTTGGACCTGCGATCCATATCCCACTAGCAAGTCTTATTCGCAAATCTCATCCGCTCATATAATTGACGGATTCGTGGTGGGAGGCGTCCACCAGGGAAGGTAGTGCTGGATTCATGATGGCTGGTGGTTTTTGTACAATCTTTTATTTATTTATTTATTTATTTAATTTTGAGGAAGATGGAAAGATTGAAGGATTTGGATTAAGATTACATTGTTGATATTAAGGAAGAAAATGGTAAAATTTGAACACGAATAACAGATGTTAAATAAGATGGTTCTTTGTACATGAAAGAGAGATGGAGGAAGGAATAGAAACAAAGAGGGAGGCGGCAATGCCGGCCATGAAGGGGAATTGCCATCGGTGTTGGGGTGGGAAGGTTTTTTTTTTTTTTTTTTTTTTTTTTTTCGTTTTTAAAATTTTATTCTAAAGGGGAATTGCCATAAATTGATGAATGGTGAGTTCATCGCATTGCTTCCTTGATGTTGCAGTTGTGCAGGTTTGCATAAGCGATTGTTTTCTCCTATCTTGCAAGTTTTCTGAGCGTGCTTTCTTTTCTTTTTTTCCTTTTTTTTTAAAATTAATATATTGTGTTGTGAAAGAAAATAAATTTACTTTATATGAATTTTAAATATGTTTTTTTCCAAGTCCTTAGAAGTAATTTTACAAATGGATAAATTTATCTTCAAAATTTTGAAAATAAAATAGAGAGGAAAATAGGAGAAGTGGATGGAAATAGAAGCACTCATTTTTTATTTTTTTGTTCAAAACGGGTCACGATATATAAACCCAGTGAATGATTGGGCCAGACGACGAGTGCAGATCGATAGGGCTGGAAAACAATGAAACCCTAACTCAGCCAAGACTCCAGAGCCTCATCCGTACCTCAATTACCACATTTATCCTTATTTGAATGACCCAACCCCCGAATCCTTAGGGCAAAAGCGTCAACCCAACACATTTCCACCAAATAAATATCCCAAATCCCAGACTCGCTCAATCTTCTGTGAGCCGCCGAAACCCTAGGTGAGCGAGAGAGAGGCGCAGAGAGAGAGAGAGAAATGACGACCCGATTCAAGAAGAACCGCAAGAAGAGAGGCCACGTCAGCGCCGGGCATGGTCGTATCGGCAAGCACCGCAAGCATCCTGGAGGTCGCGGTAACGCCGGAGGCATGCACCACCACCGCATCCTCTTCGACAAGTACCATCCGGGGTATTTTGGTAAAGTTGGTATGCGCTACTTCCACAAGCTCCGCAACAAGTTCTACTGCCCCATCGTCAACGTCGACAAGCTCTGGTCTCTCCTCCCCCAGGAGGCCAAGGACAAGGCCACCAAGGACAGCGCGCCGTTGATCGACGTCACCCAGTACGGATTCTTCAAGGTCTTGGGAAAGGGCGCTTTGCCGCAGAACCAGCCCGTTGTGGTTAAGGCCAAGCTCATCTCCAAGACGGCTGAGAAGAAGATCAAGGAAGCTGGTGGTGCTGTTGTGCTCACAGCTTAGGTTTGGGTTGATTTTGGATTTTTGTCTGTTAGGGTTTTGGATTCAGTTGCTGTTTTTTTGCTTTTAAATTCTGGTTTAGACTCTTGGGCTACATTTATGTTATATTTTGAAAGTTTATCTAGCGGATATTTAATTAATGCTTGTTTTCAGATGAATATGGGCTTTGCTTCATGTATGCTTTTGATATGATTGTGGGTTTGTTTCATTTTTAGTATTGGTAGAGTTTTGTTGGCGTTGCTTAATAAATTTTTGTGTGTTGCGATTATATAATTTGAAAAGCATAATGTGGCATTGGTCGCACCGAGCTAAAATCCGTTTATCTTGTTCCGAGTGTTCTTTAGATTCTGTATCGATCTTTAGGATCAAGGTATTTGCAAATGTGCGATTCGGTTTTGGTTATACGCCTGTGGTGTTGAACATCCTCAATTTTATTGCTAGTCATATATACACAAAGTTAGCCTTGAGTGCATCTGGGGTTGTGGTTATGTGCAAGTTTTGGTAAATTTCATCCAACTTGTTATCAATTCTGCCATTGTTGTGGTTAGTGGATGCTCTTAACCTGTGCTTGCTATTGCATTCTTCATGTGTTGGTATTATTTATTAATTTGTTTAAGGGGTTCTAAAGCAAGAGCAAAGTCAAATCGAACTTGCTAGCAGTTCAATCATTTATTGGATGGTCTTAATCTGCATTTGTGAATTTTCTTAGGCTTTACTGGTATATGACATTGTATTGGTTACAAATTGGTTGAAAGGGTTCTAGAGGAGTAGTGTGCTGCCTTCATTATTAGATGGATTTAGGCAAGGTTTTTCGGGTGTGTGCTGATGAACATGTTAAATTTTGGGGACAGCTGCTTCTGCTGTTTGTATGTTTTTTAAAACCATATTTCATATGGTGTTTCAGAAGCAGTTTCTATATGCTGCTTTTTGATATGGGTCGTCGATTTAGCAAAGAAAATGGGAATAAACTCTAAAAACGATCATATATGAATGAATTCAACTATCAATGTCATTATCATATTGCAATTACATTATCATCTGTTCCCCTGCCACTGATCTTCCGGCCCATCCACATAGGTCAGGCCGATCAGGTACGCAAATTTATTATAACTCAAAATCTCCAGTGAAGGACTTAGCTGCCAATTGATGCAGAAGATTGATCCCTACACTGAAATGAAAATGGCATTCCGCTGGAGCCATATTTCTGGATATGACTGTCTTCTTCGTAATTAAATTTTGCCGAACTCTGCACTCTGTTTAATCTCGAGGTTCAAATTTCTACTTTGTTTCCACCGTTGTTCTGTTTGTCATCTGTATCTATATGCCCTCCCCATTTCCTTATCCTATCTTCAGCTATCGAAGCCTGCGTTTCATGACAGATTACGTCTCAATTTACAGTGTATTATCATTCACAGGTTCAAAAATACGACACAAACGTGTCTTCTTCATTACGTTGAAGATCTGTAAAGTAGAAGGCCCTTACCTCCTTGC
The DNA here is from genome assembly GCA_018703695.1 of Prunus fruticosa. Taxonomy (NCBI): domain Eukaryota; kingdom Viridiplantae; phylum Streptophyta; class Magnoliopsida; order Rosales; family Rosaceae; genus Prunus; species Prunus fruticosa. Next base: position 37,568,150 of record CM031917.1, on the reverse strand, counting down.
TCCAGTTGGTTTTATAAATCATCCCGAATAGGACACAAGTCTGAAGGACTGTCCCCATCAGCATCCCAATCCAAATGCCCTGAAAATGGAAATGAAGTGTATAATTATATTTTGCCGATTGGCTAATAAATATGAAATACTAGATCGAAAGCTGGAAGAGGGCTTGTTGCGAACTCACCTCAACACCCCAGTCAAGCTTGTAACCCATAATTAGGCCCAAGGGAACCCCAATTACATAGTAACAGGCTACGTTCACATAAGCCACTGCAGCTTGCCATCCAGCCCCAATGGCAACCCCAGAGAGAACAGGCTGGATGTTGTTTATGACAATGCAGGTTGCTAGCAATGGTGTGAGCTGCTTCACAAGAGCCTCAACCTCCGAATCGCTCGAAAACAAGGCGGGGTACTCGTCTTTGAAGATGATGAGGATGAGCGAGAGGAAGACGCCAATGAAAAAAGAAGTCACTACGGCCACCACTAATGAGAACTTTGCTGTTCTTGGGTGAGCTGCTCCTAGTTCATTTGAAACCCTCACACTACACACAAAAGTATTTGATTGACATTATTTTTATGGGTTGTGAAGTTTAGGGACTTAGCTTAGGTATGTATTTGTAAGGCTTTGCCACTGACCTGATTGCTGCGTTCATGCCCATAGCAATCATCACCGTCCATCCCAATATGTTCATGCTGCAAAGCAAATATACCACAAGAAAAATGAAATAAAATAATGAAAATAGAAATAAGAATTTGACATGTTGCTCAATTATATGTGTCGTGAGTCAATTCATCAAAGGCATGCCTTTCATCTTCGTGACACCACAAGGGTAAAAATGAAAAATGAGTTGTCGACTTGCTTAAGAAACAAAAAGTTTACGTAACGATGATAATATTAATATATAATCAATTGGGACTTTTTGTTGGTGGTTCCATCATATTTCCATGGATACGATTTCTGAAATAATAAATGGGGCCAGAGCCAGACGAAGAAAGAAGAAGCACTCACCATATGGACAGGCCATCCACGGAAACTTCTGCATTCTTTAGATACCTCGCAAATAGAATTAGTGCCATAAAATACCACACTTCCAAACTGCACCAAATTTATACAAAGATCAAATCAAATGAACTTGTAATCATGTCATGTGGGATCTATTAATTTCTGAATCATTTGTTAAGATACATTTTTAATTTTTTTTTACTAATAAAGGCAACTAAATTGTGTCCTAACTTTCTTTTTTTTGGGTAACAATTTACTAATAAAGCCCAACACAAACACTAAACAGCAACATAATAAATTCAAAGTATGCAATGTAGCGGATCAAGAAAAAAGTCAAAATTAAATATCTGAGGTGAACATGGGGTGGGACCCATGTAGAAAATTAACATAAAAACCCAGACGCAACACTTATTTTATTCTTGTTGTTGGGTAAGTATAGAGGTTTTTCCAGACGTGGCATAGCTATCGTGATTGTGGATTGTGTTTGACAAAGTAATTTGTTGTTTTTAGGGAATTACATGCAGCAGGACAAGCAAAGTATACAGTTCATTATAATTCGGTTACTTTTCTTTTTTCGTCGAAAGGGGGGAATTTTTCGGTTACTTTTCTAGATGTTTCATGTGTTTCATGCTGATAAAGAAAATAAAAAACAAAAGTTATTTAATTATGTTGCTGTAAAAATAATAAATAAATAAAAAGCGGTGAAAGGTGCGTTAAATTACCAGAGCATAATTGCAGAAGCAAGAGACAGCTTCACAAAACTCCAAAGATTCTGAAACGCCTTCCACGAGAACCCAACCCACGCTCGACCACAGGTCCCTGAAAAGATGTAAACCAACTGTGCCAACACGATGAACCACCAAGACACGTTCAGCACCAAGGCCCCACCCACCAGGCCCCACCCCAGCTTCAGCATCAACAGCCAGCTGAACACCGTGTGCAGAACCAGAGCCGCCGCGGCTATGGCCGCCATCACCATGATCTTGCTCTGCGCCTGCAGGAACTTCGCTATCGGGAAATTCATGGCGTACGCGAACAGCTGCGGTATCATCCAGATGGCGAACACTCCCGCCGCCTTCGATATGTCGGCGGTCTGCCCTATCAGCCGGAGCAGCTGTTGGGCGAAGATGTATAGAAAGCACAAGAGCACGGCGGTCGAGTTCAGGATCACCCAAGACCTCTGCATGTATATCCCTAACATGTCCAGCTGTCCCGCCCCGAACGCTTGCCCGCACAGCGTCTCCAGCGCACTACCCATTCCAAGCTTAAATTATTCAAAATTTAATTTTACATCAGAAACTGCGGCTTTAATAGCATTTCTCATTTCGTCAGTGACAGACTGACAGTGAGTTATTAGAAAGGGAGGGTTACGTACCATTACGCCGAAGGAGAAGCCGGCGATGACGGAGTTTTCAATGGAGACGGCGGCGAGCTCTAAGGTACCGACCTGGCCGGCGAAGACTTGGGTGATGGCACCGAGGGAGTACTGGCAGATGGAAGTGAAGATTGCGGGGCCGGCGAGGTACCACAGCTTCTTGGTTTCTCTGTAGAACTCGTGGAAGAAGTCGCGGAAGCCGAGGATGGGAGGGATATCGTCGGCATCGGGAGCGAAGGAGGCGTTGGAAGTGAAAGAAGGGTGTGCGGTTGCAGGGAAGGACTCTAGGTGGTCATGTAGCTGATCTCGATCAGCATCACCAAACTCGTCTCTGGGCGACAGAAGTGGCTGCTTCTTATCCTCCATAGATGAGGAAGACTCGGGAGAGAGAGAGAGTGAGTTATTGTTGTGGTGTGTGTTGTGCGTTGTGTGTTTGGTTGAATTCTTAGGTGGCGAGAAAATAAAAACGGGACTTGTGTAACGGCGGTGGAATCCAACTGCATGGAATTTGTATCAAGTGGCTCATATACGCTCAGGGGTCCATTTTGGAGTTTTATTGATTAATTATGGAGACTTCGTTTGGTATACCTTACAGTCTTCCCTTATTTACGTTCAGTGAGAAAAAAACACATTTATTTTTTGGGTTTGTCCAATATAGATCCCTACATTTTCTATTTTCTAGACATATACCCATCACTCTATAAATCTATGTATAAAACCCAATTTCAAATTTAAATGACCAGTAGGATGTAAGAGGTCGTAGTATTCTTATGTTTTTACATCGTTGCCACCAAACTTCGTATTTTATTTATAATTTATTTCAAGCATTTTATTAACTGCCTTAATTGTAATTAACACTCCCTATTAATAGCATTTCAATCACCTCATTTCTTTTGGTTGACATTCCCTCTCATATACCACCCCTTAAAATTGCAAACCAAAAAAATATCTGTAAATTACATATCCAATAATGTACCTATGAAAAATATAAATATAAATATATTATTTAAATAAAATATAGGTATATTATTTACCAATTTTTTTATTTATAAAAAACTAAGTCAGTTACTTTGTAATTGAAATTTCCGTACATTTTTCATAAATTAAAAATAGGTACACAATAATTTATAGAAAATATAGGTACATTATTTACCCATAGGTAAATTATTTTACAATATACCTATAAATGTGTATAGGTACATTGTTTGGAGAGGAAAAATAGGTTCATTGAAAAAAATAGGTACATTGTTTTACTAGGTACATTATTAGAGGAAAACAATACGTACATTATTTGGAGAAAATAGGTTCATTTAAAAAAATTGTTTTTCATAAAACAAATAATAGGTACTTTATTCGTAGAAAAAATAGGTACATTATTTAGAGAAAAAATAGGTTCATTTTAAAAAAAATATTTTTCATAAAACAAACAATAAATAGATTATCAAAATATTTTTCAACATAATTAGAATGTACACTATTATTCATAAAACTATAATAAAATAGATTACTAGTAGTATAATTCATAAAAGGAAAACAACAACAACAAATTATTAAATAAACCAAAATGTTTTTTTTTGGGGTCATAAAACAAACAAAAACGCTACTAACACTTTAATGTTGAATTTAATATTTAATTTCAAATAAGTTTCTAAATTAATTCCCACATCCATTACAACCATTTGAAGATCTTTCCAAATTCAATGTGTGCCATTAGTTACACCCCACATAACACGTTAACTTGTAAATAGGGGTAGTTTTGGAATCTGAAAAATATAATAAATCAGATTTTAAGCTAGATTAGGTAATTTGCTTACTTGAATCATAACCATCGGGTTTTATTTGAAAAAATTGGGTATTTTAAATAGAAAAATAAAGGAAAGGATTGTAGGTGATTACAAATGAATTTTATGGGTCTAAGCTTAATTTACTATTATTTTTTCTATAGTCAAAGTTTTCTGTATATATGTATAAAAACATATATACATAGCAGACCAAAATCTATCGAGGAGATAAACTTTGGCAGACTGAGACGAGTAGTTTGCTGTTTGCCTCAAGAGAAAAACCAATGGGTTGCTGTTTCAACGGTCAACTGTGCCTTTGTGGCGTGGATCTTTAGTAAAATTGGAATGGATGAATTTAGCTCATCATATTATTCATTACTCGACCACATGCAGCAGCAGCAACATGCAAGTATTGAAACCTACGCCAATCTTGGCTTTACTAACAATTTTTTTTATTTATAGGGATCAGATGATGATATATATGTCCAAGAACAAGAAGATGATGAGTGACATAAATATATATGCATGAAAATTGTAATTTCATGAGATCGTGGTGCTTGCTCTTTTCTCCACGTTGTATGTATATGCCACCCTCCAACCCCATCTTATATATTTTTGGATATATATATATATTATATAGCCTTCCAAACTGAATATAGCTGCATGTTTTTGGATAAAATCAAACCAATAATAAGTGAAAATATTATCATGCGTGTCATCATTAGTGGACTCGGATTTTCGTTCATCTGGGGGCTTAAACTGATATATAGCCAAACAAAAAATATTTCAAACTTAGAATATTAGTAGCATTGTCTAATAAGTAAATTTATATAGCTGCATGTTTTTGGATAAAATTAAACTAATAATGATATGAGATATTTAGTTATATATCCATTCTTAACACTAATAATATAGATAAACCATACACAATTTAATTTATATAAACAAACCCAAAAAATGACAACTTGCTATATTGAATTTAATTTTGATTATTAAATTACTTTGATGCAAATGTTTTGGGGTTGAGTTTGTTTTAAGAAATTAATGACAGTTTTGTAATTTAAAAGAAATTAAAACCCTGTTTGATATATTATAAAAGAGTTTTAGGTGTATTTTTAAAGTCTATTTAATGTAGAATTTTTTTATAATTTGAGCTCCAATATTAGGTATAATAGGGAATCTCCATAATGATATGTTACATGAAAATATTATTATGCGTGTCAATGTCATATCGCTATTTTGCTATACCGTTGCCCCATGCGAGTGTTTGCTTGTTTTTGTTGTTGTGTGTATATAATCAAGATACTTTACTTTACAGTCAAATATGATGATTGATTGTGTTGGATTCCCTTTTTCCCTGGGAACGTAAGCACATTACTGTATTATTTATTTCATAAGGAAAATATTCTCCAGAATAGGCACGAGATATTCTTCACTCTAGCTAATAGCTATGTTGATGCTGTGCATGCACTGTAATTAAATTCAATATTTAATTTGGAATTTCGGAGCATCTCATCTCCGTATACTAGACGAGTGCAGAAGACGAGACCAGACGCTTAAGAAATTCATTAAAATATAATGTGCCCGCAGCAACATCAAATATATATAATATGTATTAATATATTTATTGGTAGATAGACAATAAGGCAAGGAGAAAAGATGCAAAAGCTTTCTTTCTTTCATTTTTTATAAAAAAATTGGATTCTTTTGGAAGTTAATTTAATTTATAGTGCTTGGATATGGCTACCAGTCAACCCATAATATCGCTGTTGTTGTTTCTACTTTTTTGCTTTCTTTCTCAAGAATGGTAGTTGACCGTCAACGTCATATGTCTCAAATCAGTGGCCAAATTCGATACCAATGCTGAACGCAATTTTTCAGAGCATCCACAATGGATTACCAACGTGTTGAGTTGGAACCTCACTTTGAGCCCAACATATGTTTGTGGGCCGGCTCATTAAAATTTGTTTGCAAAGCCCATTCCTATTGGTTTATCATCAAAAACTTGTAAGGAATGGAAGTCCATGGACCGGCTAAAAGTTCGTTGCCTTATGACACCCACGTTTGGGAAACAAAACTCTCCTCTTTCATTTAGGCTTTAATAAAACACTCCTCTTTCCTTAAGGAAACAAAACAACAACGGGTTTCCGGTTCTTTGCGTGCGCTATAAAACCCAGAGAAGCCACAAGTTACAGAAAGCACTACCCACAAGTTAAACAAAACAACAACCGCGGCTTGTCTTATTTTCTTGGGAAATTGGCGGCTTTACCCTTGGCTCACCTAATTTATTCACTAATATCCTTATTTTGAAACCCAATCATAAATGCCCCTTATAAAAACTCCTTATTGACAGCCCATTACTCATCTTTCACTTTTGTTTAGTCGTTCTGATTTCTGAGCTCTCTGAAATCCTCTTTCACAATTTCTCTATCTCACTCACTCAGACCTTCTCTCTCTCGCTCGCACCCACATCGGCGACAATCACTGTCACCTCCTCAGAAACCCTAACCCACATCAGCGACAACGACCTTTCCACCTCCATCTCACTCTCTATCACCTATTTCGACCTCTATACCTAGAGATGGCGTCTCAGGTAGCCAATTTTCTCCTACACATTTGGGTTTTCTTCTCCTTATTTCAATTTCATATATGGGTTTGGATTTTTGTTGCTTGATGTGAGTTCAAGTCCCTCCAAGTCAAATTTGGGTGAGATTGTACATAAATTTGTTGAAACATAATTGTGGGTTGAATTTAAAATTTTACTCTCTCTGTTTACAATTAATATTTTCAGCTTGTGTAGAGAATGTTATTTCAGTGGGATTATACAAGAACTTTTCAAACCAAAATTTTGGGATTGTGCAACAAATATTTCTCAGTTTGTTTAAGGAATATTATGCTTGAAGCTTGTCCAGTCTACAATGATTTTGAAGATTTTATTTTGCTTATTGAATTTGATTACTGAGTTAGGTTTTTATTCTTACAAAAAACAATTGAAGAAACACAGTTATTTGGTTCAATGATCTGAATTTGTTTTGTTCTGTTTTGGGATGTGATTTTTGAATGAACTACATAAATTGATTATGTCTTGAGGTGGAGGATATCTCCAAAAGTGATTGTGGAGTTTGTAAGTTTTATGAGAATGCCAATATTTTAACATAAGTTTGATCCTATGTAAAGTTGGCATATGTTGGATCTTGTTTTTCTCTATTTTTCATACTTCAATCTTAGATCTTTTTTGGTGCAGTCTCCAGTCCTCAAGGTTGGTATCATGCCAAGGTTGTGTTGGTGCCGTGAAAAGGGTTATTGGAAAACTTAAGGTTTGTTGATAGCTCTTGCATTTATCTAGTTCCATTATCTTGCTTTACTTCTTCTCTAGACTATGCTTCTTTAACTGTTTGAACAATGCCAAATGCACACTTGATGTTTCATGATTTGTATTTTTATTCGCCTGCCAAGACACATATTCACTTCACCCATGTTTATAATAACTTTTATATTGCAATTGAGTAGTACGAAATTGTTTGCATGAATGTGAACTTTAATTTTACAATGGTACTATCTTGTGAAGGTTTGCTATATGAAGAATTGGGTCATTTAGAAAAGCCAACAATCTGTATGAAGATAGGATTCTTGAAGGTAGTCCTTCACTGGAGAAACTACAGATAGATTTCTCAAACGTATATTTTTGGGAAATTGGGGCTTTACCCTGCCTCACCTAATTTATTCATTAATATCCTTATTTTGAAACTCCATCACAAATGCCCCTTATAAAAACTCCATATTGATAGCCTATTGCCCATCCTTCACTTAGGTTTTTTTTTTTCCACAGTCTTTGTGCTTTCTCTTCCTCTTCTTCCTTCTGCCAAACCTCACAAAATCCACCTCCACCACCATAGAATCTCCCCTAACTTTATCTCCTCTTAGTTATATCTTCCAACTAGGAGCTGATTTCAACCTCAAGGTTGAACCCCAAATTTGGAACCGTACCCTAGCCAAGGCGCGACTCACCACCTCCGTTGTCAGCCTCCACAACGAAGCCACAGTCTTGACTTTCCACCTCCGTCATTCGACTTCCACCACAAAGCCACGACACTTCATCGTCGATCTTCACTGTGGTGAGTTATGATATGGGTTTTGTTTTGTTTTGGGTTTCTTTAATTGATTGAGATTATTGGGTGATTGCTTTCATTGTTTTGAATGAGACATTAATGGGTTTCTGTTTTGGCTTGCTATTTCTATGATTCAATGAAATTTACCAACTATTTCCTGTGGTTGTTAAGCTCTTGGACTTGGATATACTATTTTGTGCTTATGATTTGTCTTTATACCTGTTTTGTGATTGAGACTTGGACTTACAGATCTCCTTGAAAATGATATATTCACTCTTTTGAGTGGTATGATATTCGATAAGAAACAACCTTAGACAGTCAAGGTTTGGCAATTTGTAAGTAATTTGTTAGTAATATGATACCCTAGGTTAATGATTTTGGGTTGTTTTAACTTTAAGAGTTCTTGACACATGCCTTCCTTGCTGGAGCTTGAAACACAGCTAGGCTAGCTAAACTGTTTCACTTTGCATAATCCTGATGTTTTGAAATTGTTGGTTACTGATGTTTAATTGATGTTTTATCTATATGGTTTATCCACTAGTTGATAGATTTTTTTATTGGTAGCTTAACATGTATTAATAAAAGGAAATTTTATGATGATCAGAAATGGACACAATTGCAATTTTGGTTTGCTACAATGGAAAATGGGTAACCTCAAAGAAGATGTGCACATATGAAGGGGGTGACTCAAAAGGCGTAATAATTTCTCGAAACATCACGTTTGGTGAGCTTTTGGAAAGGGTGCATAAGATTGTTAATACAGACAATAGGGAAGACAAGCTTTGTTTAAAGTTCTCAATTTCAATATCCTCGAATGAGTGTAAGCATATCGAGATTGAGGATGATGATGATGTTATATTTTTTATTAAGTACATTTGTGGCGTAACTCCTTCAAAAGTGGCTCCTTTATACATGACAAGCATCGTCACGCAAGTGCTAAACTTGTTGGTAATGCAGTGAAACGGAAGTTGAAAGATTCTCGCACAATATACACACCAAGTGATATAATCAGAGATGTGAAACAGAATTTTGGGGTCACCATTAATTATTGCAAAGCTTGGAGATCGAGGGAGTTAGCTCTAATGTCCACTAGAGGTTCAGTAGAGGAGGCATATTCTCTCCTTCCAGCTTATTGTCACGAATTAGAGCGTGTGAATTCCGGCACAAGGACACACATCCACACCGATGAGAACAATAACTTTTTGTATTTTTTTATGGCTGTTGGGGCATGTATTAGAGGGTTTCAATCTTCGATGCGGCCAGTCATTGCTGTGGATGCCACACATTTAAAATGTAAGTATAAGGGTGTCCTCTTTGTTGCTAATGCATTTGATGGAAATCGAAATATATATCCTCTTGCTTTTGGAATTGGGGATTTAGAGACGGATGCATCATGGCATTGGTTTTTCAGCAAGCTTCATGAAGCCATTGGTGAGTGTCCAAATCTTGTGATTATTTCTGATCAGAATATTAGCATAGAGAATGTGTGGCACAACATTTTTCCAACAGCGCAACATGGCATATGCTTTTACCATATGAAGGGTAACATGAAACGCACTTTCAAACTGAAAAAACGTGATAAATTGTTGCTATACTTTGAACAAGCTGCGAAATCGTATGGTATTGCTGAATTTGATCGTCATTTTCGTAAGATAAAGGGAAATGATGAGGTTGCTCAATATCTTGAAAGTGCAGGATTACACAAGTGGTCTAGAGCTCATATGGATGGACGTCGATACAATGTAATGACAACTAATATTGCGGAGTCAATGAACTCAGTCCTTCGGTTCGCAAGGATGCTACCAGTGGTGCATTTGATTGATGAAATCATCAAACTGCTTGTGAAATGGTTCAGTAAACGTCGTGATTTTTCTTTGAATTGTACATCAACATTGTGCCCTGACTTTGGTGAGAAGAAGCTAAGACACAGGTTGGAATGTGCTTCAAGGATGAATGTTGTGAAACTGAATCACGTAGAGTATAATGTCGTGGACGGTGATATGGACGGCCACGTACATTTGACGAATAACACTTGCAGTTGTAGGAAGTTTCAGTTTGAGCAACTACCTTGCAAGCATGTAGTTGCAGTTTGCCGTTTCTTGAAACTAAATGTATACTCCATGGCTTCTCGTTATTACACTCGAAATACATGGTTGGATGCTTATTCAGATACCATCTACCCGGTACAACCTCAAGAGTTGTGGGTTATTCCTGAAGATGTCCAAAGTAGAGTTGTGCGTCCTCCCAATGCAAAGGTCATGCCAGGCCGACGAAAGAAGCTAAGGATTCCATCGCAAGGAGAGGATATCATAAGGAGAAAATGCTCAAGGTGCAGTGGCACATGCCACAATAAAAGCACTTGTAAAAACAATGTTCCATTACCTAATGTTGGACATACATTATGAATTATGGAGTGTGAATTTGAATTGTATTTGTATTGCGTTTGGTGTTTTGTGGATGGTGAATTCTATTAAATTTTCATAATTTGGTATGTATTACATATTCTATCTGCTATATTGTTGTTAAAATTTGTCATTTTTGAGCCTAAATTGTGTATTCATCAAGTTTTTGATTCAGTGGGTTCAATTGGGGGTGGGTATGCCATTCCCATCTCCATCCCCGTGAAGCTTTTGTCCCTCATCCCTACCTTCGTACCCATAATACAGACTTGAAAAAAAAAAAAGATATAAGAGGGCAATACACTAGCAATATACAAGCAATACAGGGCTATACGATGGCAATACACATACTCCCCTATAAATTTATTCCAGCACAGACTTGGAAAAAAAAGATATATGAGGGCAATACACTAGCAATATACAAGCAGTAAAGGGCTATATAATGGCAATACACATACTCCCCCTATAAATTTATTCCAACACAGACTTGAAAAAAGAAAGATATACGAGGGCAATACAGTAGCAATATACAAGCGATAAAAGGCCATACAATGGCAATACAAAAACCTGATATTCCCCCTATAAATTTATGGGAAATAGCTTAAAATGCCACCATTTTCATAATTTTAACTAAAAATATCACCCCTTCCCAATTATGAAGTACAATTATGAGGTAACACCTTCAAAACTAGCTCCCTTACTCGTGAGTATAGAAGATAAATAACTGACAAATGATGTAGTTGATAGTATGCATATCACGACAGATAGTAGTCGGATGGGTCGATTCTTAAGTCGCCATTGTTGAAAGCAATGAAGTAACTTGGAATAATACAAATGTCACTGGTGTGGGAGGTGAAGTAGGGACATATTTTATGGATATGATTGAATGTACCTTTATTTGTTTTACTCAAAGGCAAACATTCTCCACTAAAGCTAACCATATTGTTGTTTACAACTGGAGACTGAATGTACCTTTATTTGTTTTGTTGCAGTTGGCAGCTGTGAATTGTCCCCAACAATACTTAAAGATGTCGGATGTAAGTCCTCCAAATGAGCATGTCAGTTACCCGGGGACCAGCCGTGGCATGTCCCATTCCCATCTCCACCTTTGACTCTCAATCACGATCCCACTTCATTTGGATGTGAGGCTGAGAGCAATGATCCGCTTGATAAAATCTCTGCCGTCAAGCACGACCTCCAATATTTGTCTAAGGCAACAGATTTGTGGGAGAGTAAATGTGATATTCATGGCCAAGTTATGGGAAACTTGGCCAACAAGTTGAACAAAGCATATGCTTGAGAAGTGAAGCAAACTCTAAAAGCAAAAAGTCGGAGCAAAGAGTTAGAGTCCCTTAAGTTAAAATTGGAAGAGACAAAGAAATATGTCGTCGAAAAATTCACAAAATCTGAAGAATATTACCATGAAATGGTTGAATGTTTCAACAACGGCTTCGAAATGTTCCAAGATTATGCTTCGGTCATCTCACCAGACTACAATTGGAGTGAAATTGATGTAGCAAGTGTCTGGGAGGTACTGGAATATGGGTGCAGAGGGAATGGCTCATCATAGCCTTGTGCATGCAGCGAGGAGGAAGGACAAAGACATGGATCTTTTGATGGACCTCTAGTAAGGGTGAGTGCTGTTTCAGTTCACTCATCACCCGAGTACATGGATCTTTTGTTGCCTTCATTTTCCCTTCGCAGGATAGTATTGTTACGGTTCAGTGGCGATTTATTTTGCATGTGTAAAATGTAGTCTGTAATGGATCTGTTTATTGTATGTAGATTCACTTAATATTGTTGTTCTATTGTATGTCTATTGTCTTAATATTGCCTTTGTATTGTATAGATAGTGTATGCATGTTGCCACCTTATTGGATGTATATTGTAATACTATTGCTATCGTATTGTGGTTATATTGCTCTAATATTGCCTCTATAGTGTACGTATATTGGCCTAATATTGCTATTATATCGTAAGTCAATGGTCATTTGGTCTAATAACAGTCTCCACTTCGTTGAAAGTAATCCTGAATTCAAATCTCACGGACACGACAAAGTAATCCTGAATTCAAACGAAAATTGTTATCCATCCTTATATTAGCATGAATTGATGTTGACCTTTCAAATGATAGTTGGAGTTGCACATCGATTCATATTCAAAAGGAAAGTAATTCTCTACCTCAATGAATCTTCGTTCAACAGAAGACAGCTATCAAATATTGGGTACAAAAATGCAAGATCCATGGTAAATTAATTGGGCACAAACCACATATTACAAAACCAGGATGATTTTTGGCATGCTTGAAAAGAGAAGGGCCAAATACAACAGAAAAGAAAATTCATTCAAGCTTCTCACCAAACATGGCTCAAGCACTCGACCATGGTTTCAATCCAAACCTACCAAACAAGGGCATACCACGTGTCCATCGTAACAGAAGAGTGGCATTTACAAAGCATGAACTGCAATATGTTTCTTTTCTCCTAAACAAAATTGTTACTAGAATGGAACAAAAGATCCCTAACATAGATCAATACAAGCAAAGATAGTCAATTGTCATACACACAAAATTAGTCCTCATCCATCCCTGCAGGCTGATCTCTCTTACTAGGGCCACTTGCTGGTTTTCCCATTATAATCTGCAAGATAGTCAAAGCACTGTCAACAACCTTTTTTTTAATGAAGGTATTAAACATTAAATAGGCTGCAATCAGATAGATTCATCATTTCTCACACATTTTTAGCTAGCCAGAAAACCCCTAGCATAAAAATTTTCTATTTACTATCAAGCCTTCTGCACTGAAGCCATATTCATTATAAAGTTCAACATTTCCCAAAAGTAACTTTCAATTTTATTTTATTTTTCAAAGTTAAAAACTAACATTTGCGACCGTTCTTTTGATTTATAAAGGAGTTTGTGTTCTGAGTACACATATGTATACATGCATCTGTGCCAAGTTAGGGGAACTTTGAAAAAAAAAAAAGAAAAAAACTTCACAAAAAGTATAAAAGTATAAAATTAAATAAATAAATAAAAAGAATAGTCAACTAATTCATAAAGCCTCGATTTTTTATTTTTTTTTAAAACTGTATGTAGTTTAGCATTTTTTCTGCTTTGGCCTCAAAGATGCAATCAGGGATTCACAGATGTAGTTCATACCAAATTTGGGTACTTCAAAATTAGGAAAACCATTGACAAATACATAGTTACTAGTTACCTGATCTACCCCTTAGAAAGTGCAGGCAGCATCTCCAGCATACTTGAGAGCAAAGAACCTGCAACAAACAGCCCAAGAAAGAAGATTGATACCTATATCTCATACGAAACAACTTCCTGGCCAACTTAAACATATTGATTTCAATAAATTAATGAAACAGAACTATCTAAAGTTCATAAAATACCCAAAATGTTTGAAGTCAAGATGTTTCCAAGTTACTATTTATCAGTTATCCAAAGAAATCCTCACTTATTCCCGAATGCTATAATTCGTAAAAATCCTAAATGCAAACCATCAATACTATTTGTAAAACAAATAAAAAATAAAAAGGTTGCATTGTCACTCTGTTATCCTCTAGAAACCAACCATCTACTGAAAAAGAAAGATAAGAAACCTTTCGTAGTGGATATGTGGCTTAACTATTTACACAAATGAAATATAATAAAGAAAATAACTGAATGACTGGGTCCCATGGTGAATAAAGGCTTTCAGCACAAAGATGTAGTTGTTAGACCACCAAATCATGAACTAAATTTTATACATCATATATGCATAACCTCCTAGCCCTATTAGCCGGCCAGGGGACTTCAAAATACACCACAATCCTCAAAACACTCATGCCAGTAAGTCAGAGTTTGATACAGAAAATCAAGTCCAAGATTGAATTACGAAAAATAGAGAAAACCAAGATCCAACATATGCCAACTTTACAATATTAAACTTATGTTAAAATATTGGCATTCTCATAAAACTTACAAACTCCAGTCATTTTTGGAGATATCCTCCACCTCAAGACATAATCAATTTATATAGTTCATTCAAAAATCACATCCCAAAACAGAACAAACAAATTCAGATCATTGAACCAAGAGACCATTGAACCAAATAACTATGTTTTTTCAATTGTTTTTTTGTCAAAATAAAAACCTAACTCAGTAATCCAATTCAATAAGCAAAAGAAAATCTTCAAAATCATTGTAGATTGGACAAGCTTCAAGCATAATATTCTTGAAGACAAACTGAGAAATATTTGTTGCACAATCCCGAAATTTTGGTTCAAAAAGTTCTTGTATAATCCCACCGAAATAATATTCTCTACACAAGCTGAAAATATAGAGAGAGTAAAATTTTAAATTTAACCCATAATTATGTTTCAACAAATTTCTGTACAATCTCACCCAAATTTGCCTTGAAGGGACTTGAACTCACATCAAGCACCAAAAACCCAAACCCATATATGAAATTGAAACAAGGAGAAGAAAACCCAAATGTGCAAGAGAAAAGCCAAGCTGGTTACCTGAGACGCCATCTCTAGGCATGGAGGTTGAGAAAGGTGACAGAGAGTGAGAGATGAAGGTGGAAAGGTGGTCGTTGCCGATTTGGGTTAGGGTTTCTGAGGAGGTAACAGTGACTGTCGCCGATGTGGGTGCGAACAAGAGAGAGAGAAAAGAGGAGGGAAGGGAGATTCTATGGTGGAGCTGGATATAACGAACATATAACTAAGAGGAGATATAGTTAGGGAGATTCTATTGAGGATGTGGATTTTGTGAGGTTTGGGAGAAGGAAGAAGAGGAAGAGGAAGAGCAACGACTGAGAAAAAAAAAAACTAAGTGAAGGATAGGCAATAGACTGTCAATAAGGAGTTTTTATAAGGGGCATTAGTGATTGGGTTTCAAAATAAGTATATTAGTGAATAAATTAGGTGAGCCAGGTAAAGCCGCCAATTTCCCTATTTCTTCGCCACTTCTCCGCCACCACGGCGTCCGTACAAATAGCGGAGCGGCAGAGACAATGGAGAAGATAGAGTCGGATTTGAAAGAGTTCGAGTTGAAGCAGAGGAGCCTGGCCAAGGCGTACGACAGCGTACATGCGCAAGCGCAAGCTAATTCCTTCGTCATCTTTACCTGTGCAGTGGAAGGACCTTGAGGACCACTTTGAGTCGACTCGGAACTCGCTAGAGGCCCGCTTCAGAGAACTCGAGGCCCGGGAGGAGGATATCGGAGTCCGAGACACCAAATCGGAACCCAAAGATTGGAACTTTCGGTCGGAGATTAGTAAGAACAACTTGCATTCGCTTATGTCATTGATTGAAGAACACAGCGATGAGGTTCTTGTTCAGGAGAAGCTGTTGATGGAAGTTGAGAAGTATGTTAGAGAGAAGGAGATGGAGTTTTATTCGATTGACAAGCGTGTTAAAGAGAGGACGAAGAAATTGAATTGGGTTCAGAAAATCGTGGAAGAGAAGTCGACATTGGCCGAGTCTAAGGAGGGGGAAGTGAAAGGGTTTCAAGAAGCATTGAACAAGTACGTTGCGTACATTGAGTTGAAAAAGAGGCAATTGAATGAGATTCTTTGGTCGATTGTGAAGCACAAGAAAGAGTTTGATTTGAAACAAGAGCTAACTGAAGCAACGAAAAGATCGATTGAGGAATGTGACAAGGAGTTGATATTGAAAGAGGAGAAACTTAGGTTGATTCAGAAATCGTTAGTGGAGTGCTCTAATAAACTTGAAATCGAAAGAGAAAATGATTGGGGAAATAGATTTGAAAGAGAGAGATTTTGGTTTGCTTAAGAAATCAATGGAGGAGCGGTCTTGTGAGCTTCAATTCAAAGCGAGGGAACTTGAATTGATTGACAAGAGGGTCAGTGAACGCCTCAATGAGGTTAAGTTGAAAGAGAAGAATTTGGATCAACTCCAAAAATCGATACAAGATGGCGAGAAGCACTTGGATAAAATGTCTAAGGGACTTCAAACGAAAGAGTGTAAACTTCAAGACCAGGCCAAAGAGCTTGCATTGAAGCAGAAAGAAGTTCATTCGATCAAAAAATCCACTGAAGTGCACACCCAAAACCTGATATTGAAAGAGAGGCAACTTGAAGACCAGGCCAAAGAGCTTGAACTGAAGCAGAAAGAATTTGATTCGATAAACAAATGCAGTGAAGAACAGACCAAAAACCTGAAATCGAAAGAGAGGCAACTTGAAGACCAGGCCAAAGAGCTTGAACTGAAGCAGAAAGAATTTGATTCGATAAACAAATCCACTGAAGAATACTCCCGAAACCTGAAATTGAAAGAGACAACTAATACCCTTCGTTCTCAAGTGAAGATTGAGCAACTGGAACATATCCCTTCTAACAATGCCTTTGTTCCTTCTTCTGCAAGTAATGAATCCAGCATCAATGGGGATGGTAGAGGCTTGCAGTTGTTCGTGAATGAGCAGTTGAAGAGAATTGCTTTAGTGGGTAGTGAAATCTCAGCTGTTCTTGAGGCCTCATTGGACCAGGCAAAATTGGTTTTGGATGCAATGCAAGGGTTTTACCCATCAAATTCGACTATAGGCAACAGGGAATGTGATTTTGATTTGGGAGTTATTAGGAGGAGTTGTATTCTTTTGTTAGAGGCTTTAAAGAAACTCTCACCGCAAATTAATCCTCATGTGAGAGAAGAAGCAATTAAGTTGGCGGATGACTGGAAGGCTAAAATGACGGTGGCAACAGAGAATTGGTTGGAAATTTTGGGTTTTTTGAGGCTTGTTACTACGTATGAAATCACATCTTCTTATGATGAGAAGGAGCTTCTAAGTCTTATTGCTATAGTTGCTGAGTATGAACAGGCAACTGAATTATCCCAGGCTCTTGGTACCACAGAAAATGCATCTGCCATCACCATTTATTCCCCTGAGAAATCAGAATCTTCACTGGCCAAAAATGCAGCAGCTGTTTCTTCTCCGAATCTTCAACTGACTGCTACCACAGATGCAAGGAATTTGCAGGGGTTTCTACATGAGCTTGCGAGAGGGAATCATTTAATACAGAATGAAACTTTGGCTGCTCTTCAGACGTCATTGGACCCAGCAAAATTTGTGCTGGATGTGATGCAGAATTCTTTTGCTCAATACTGGGGAGACGGAGATGTTCCTTCTAAAGAAACTATCATGTTGAGTTACATTAACCTGTTGGAGCAGCTAATGGGTGTCTCACTGCATGTTGGGCTTCATGTGATGGACGATGCGGAAAAGCTAGCAATCCAGTGGAAAGCAAAAATGGGAGCTGATACTCAAAATTCATTGGAACGTTTGGGTTTTTTGCAGTTTATTGCTACATATGGGTTGTTTTCTACCTTTACTAGAGATGATATTGCACCGCTTCTTGGGAGAATTTCTCAGGATAAGCAGACTCGAGAATTATGTCAGAAACTCAGGTTTACAAATAAGATCCCTGCACATTTTATTATGAATCTTATTGAAAGGAGGCAACTGCTTGAGGCTGTAAGGTTGATTTGCACCTTCAAGTTCATTGACATTTTCCCCCCAGTACCACTCTTAGAGAAGTATGTGGAGAATAGAAAGAACTGGAGGTGTAGAATTTGCAAGAGAAAGAACTCACTAGATAAAAAGGATAAGGTTTTAGATAATGATATTGCTGATTTAAGAGCTGTGATTCAGTGCATCAAAGATTGCAAGCTCGAGTCTGAATACCCATCCGGGAACATTGAAATACAAATAGCAGTGCTTGAGAAAATAAAGGAGGATCGAAGAAGACGTTCAGCAACATCTCTTGCTTGCAAAGTTGGGCAACAAGAGCACAAGAAATCTCTTCCCTCCAATGTTGAGCAACAGGAGCAGAAGAAATCTCTTCCCTCCAATGTTGAGCAACAAGAGCATAAAAATTCTCCTGCCTCCAAGATTGAACAAAAAGAGCAGAAGAAATCTCTTCCCTCCAATGTTGAGCAACAAGAGCAGAAGAAATCTCTTCCCTCCAATGTTGAGCAACAAGAGCAGAAGAAATCTCTTCCCTCCAATTTTGAGCAACAAGAGCAGAAAAATTCTCCTGCCTCCAAGATTGAACAACAAGAGCAGAAGAAATCTCTTCCCTCCAATGTTGAGCAACAAGAGCAGAAAAATCCTCCTGCCTCCAAGGTTGAACAACAAGAGCAGAAAAATCCTCTTGCCTCCAACATTGAACAACAAAAGCGCACATGGGATCAACTGCATCAACAGAAACAGCAGCAACAACAACAACAACAACAACAACAACAACAACAACAACAACATCAACAACAACAGCAACAACAACAACATCCAAATAAATTCCAACGAACATCAGGATCAGCTGCTACACCCTATCGAATGCCAACTTCCACTCCTGACTACTATCATCAGCATACAAGTTTGCCAACTTCGCAGCATGAGAATTATAGTCACCCTGGGCAGATTGGTATGCCAATTTGGCAGTTTGGTATGGCTGCGGCCAACCAATATGGAATTGGTGCTAATTGGGGACTTCCTGGGCAGTTTGGTATGTATGCCAACAATTACGCAAATGGTGCAATGCCGCATTCTGGAATACATCAGCCGTATCACTTCACCCCCAGCCCTCCTACATATGACCCTTATCAACCCTATAGCTAGTATCAACTGCGTGTGACTGCCTTCAGATATAGCAGATACAACAAATTCTTAATTTAAACGTCTTTGTATAATCTTGATATCTCACTATTTAGTTTCTTAACTACTGACTTTGTTTTACAAGGTATAAAGGCAATAAATAGAGTTCTTAACAATGAAATTATTATTTGCTATTAGTATGGATTTTGCTGCTTGTATTAGTCTGAAGGGGAATGCTAGCAACCTTCTCTCTAACTTTCTCTTTTGAACCTTCTCTCTTCTCCTCATGATATGTGTCATTTTCTCTACACTTAAAACAATATCATTGATACAATATCATTACTCTTTTCTTGGTGAGGGAAGGGGGGTTGAGTTTTTGGGTATGGAATCGAAGGAGGAGAGAGAACGAGAGATACAGTGCATGGTGGAGTTCTGGATTGGAGAGAGATGGTGATGATT
Organism: Prunus fruticosa; assembly: GCA_018703695.1. NCBI lineage: Eukaryota > Viridiplantae > Streptophyta > Magnoliopsida > Rosales > Rosaceae > Prunus > Prunus fruticosa. The sequence continues at coordinate 37,548,425 of CM031917.1, read as the reverse complement.
GGGTAGGGATGGAGGCTGTTGTTTTGGCCAAGGGAGGAGGCTGGGTTTCGGGTGTGGGTCAGAGAGAGAGAGAGAGAGAGAGAGAGAGAGAGAGAGAGATGGTCTAATGGGTTTGTAAAAAAAGATTTATCTGTATTTTTTTAAAATTCCATAATTGTTAACGATTTTATTGTAAAACTTATTTTTGGAATCAAAAAATTGTTTTTTCAGGGAAGCATACTTCGTTTTTATTTTCAAATGTTTATTTTGCAATTTGGTTATACCGTTAATCTCACTGTTAGAATTTCCGTTAATTACTGACATGACATATGTGGGACCCACCTTTTAAAACTTAAATGGCTTAAAATATTAAGGCTTATTATCACAAAAGGTCCTTGAGGTTTACGAAACTATCAGATTGTATCCTTAATGTTTTTTTGTGTCACTCGTGGTCCTCAAGGTTAGTATGTGTGATCACAAATGGTCCCTGCCATTAGGTTCCGTCAAAAACTCCGTTAGTTCCTGACGTGGCATATATACATATCACAAAACATCCCTGAGGTTCACACATCTATCACAAATGGTCCCTGCGAATTTTTTTAATTTTTTAATTTAAATTCATAAAATTTTAGTTTTCTTTTTTATATTATTTAAAAATATATATTGTATTTTAAATACATATGACACTATATTTTTGAAGATGTGGGCTCCACATATATGCTATGTTGCGTAGATTCAGCTGCACCAAAATGGATTCAGCTACATCCTCAACTTGTGATACTCGCAAGTACACGAGCCGTTGGTAGTTTAGCATATGTAAGTGCGAGGTCGATTCCACAGGGATTGGTGATTGAATAATCCAATTCAGTTTTCCTGCACAAAACAGAAATGAAAACAAAAGAAACAAAACAAGAAGAAAGAAAAGAACTAAGACAAGATGGTGAAGTTTTAGAATCCACCCTAATTGTTCTAATCATGTTATGGCAGCAAGTAAACAAATTGATTCACTCATGAAGATGCTCACAAATAAGTTCATGGTGTTTGGATCAAATTGCATTGAACATCACAAGGACCCCAAGCATGGTGTTTACATTAGGAGACCTAGAAACCAAATCACATGAGTTGCTAATGGATGGAATGAAGATGATCCCCAAACCTTCCCAACAAGAGCAAAATGCATAAAACCTCAGGTGATCAATCAAAGGATGCAAAAACAGCTCCATTAAATTAGTGAAGAAGAATTCATGAATGAAATCAAACTTTATAAACTCAAACCATGATACAAGACTAGCAAGATGTTTATTAAAACTAATAACAGAAAAACAAAGTAAAACAAATGAAATACAAGAAGAAAATAAAAGACAAAGGGAGGAGAAGAAGATAAGGACAGCATGCTAGAGATTGAAAAGATTCATCTCCATGGCTGCCAGGAGGCCAAAGCCTCCCAGCTGCCTGCCCTTCTCCCTTCTCTCCCTTTGTGACTCTCAACTTTCCCTCTCTTTGTGTACAATGGAAGTGTAAATTATGGAATGAAATTCTGGCCCTCTAAGCTCTCTAGAGACTCCCTATTTATAGGCACAAGGGTTAGGTGAATCAGATTATACAATTAAGTTCACCAACCACACAAATTTCACCTAACACACTTGCATTAGATAATCAGAAATGGTTGTTGCACTTCACCAACAAATCCCACCAGCAGCCATAGCTCATCATTATGTCAGCATGACCAAGCATCCATCAGCTCATCCTTATGTCAGCATGATGTGTATTTTCAAAGGCTTACGAATTGGGCTTGGCTGAATCAAATGACAACTTTAAGATGTCCATTGTGAAGTTCAGAATGTCTCTGATCCAACCACACAAGTATTGGCCCAATCCAAGCTCGGATGAAGAAGATAACGCTGAAATGAACGTCTACCTCACTCTCCAGTTTTTGCACCTTTATGCACCATATTGCTTCAAATGCCTTAAGTTGTATTCCTCTCATGCCAATCAGCCCTTAACATGCATGGATTGCATGAATTATGCTCTCTTGCTCTTTTGGCCTACAAAACACACAAAGAGAGACAAATAACTTCGAAATTCGAAGAAACTAAGCAAAAGAAGTAAGTAAATTGGGCATGTATATGTATGAAATTATGAGCTTAACATGCCACACCAACAAACTAATGAAGTTTTTTAAAAATAATTTAAAATTCATAAAATTTTAAAATGAAAAAACCATTTCTATAAGGATTTTAACCTTGAGGATCATTTATAAACCCTAAACCCTTGGTTTTTTTCTTTTTAAAATTTTATGAATTTTAAATTATTTTTTAAAAACTCCATTAGTTTGTTGATGTGGCATATATGTGGAGCCCACATCTAAAATAATGTAGTGTCATGTGTATTTAAAATACAATATATATTTTAAAATAATTAAAAATTCATAAGAAAATTCATAAGATTTAAAAAAGAAAACCAAAATTTTATGAATTTTAAATGAAAAAAATTAAAAAAATTTGTAGGGACCATTTGTGATATGCATGTAAACCTTAGGGATGTTTTGTGATATATATATTTGCCACATCAGCAAACTAACGGAGTTTTTGACGGAACCTAACGGCAGGGACCATTTGTGATCACACATACTAACCTTGAGGACCACCAATGACACAAAAAAACATTAAGGATGCAATCTGATAGTTTCGTAAACCTTAGGGACTTTTTGTGATAATAAGCCAAATATTAATACAACATGAAAAAAAAACTAGGGTTAATTACAATTTGGTACCTGAAGTTGTACCCTTAAGGCATATTAGTCCATATCTTTTCAATTTTAACAATCACATACCCTTGGTTTGTAAATTTTTTGCAATATGGTTCCGCTGTTAGGGTTTCTGTTAGATCTCTCTGTTAATTGCATATGTGGCATTGTGGGTCCCATATTTTTAAATTTTTTTAATTTTAAATTAATTAAAATATGAATAAAATATTAAAAATAAAAAATTTCTCTCTCTCTCTCTCTCTCTTCACTCTGCTCTCTACCCCATGACACCACCACCTGCAAACTATCCACACCCCAGCCTGCAATCACATCCCCACGAACCCAGAAACCCAACCCGAATTTCTTCCCCCCAACCCAAATTTCTTCTCCCTCCCCCAATTTCTTCCCCCCACCTAGTTATCTATTACAAAGAAAACCAATCAATCCTGTCTCAAAAATCATAGTCTGATAACACCCTAGAAATCAAATCATGCAGTTATATGAATAAAATATTAAATTTCTTCCCCCTCATAGAAATCCTTCCTTCCAATTTCTTCCCCCTCAATTCCTCTCGATTTCTTCCCCTCCATGATGGCATCAGGGAAGTCCAGATTTGGAGGGGGATGGAGATGAGGGGCTGTAGAGAAAGGCATCGGAGGTGAGCTAGGAGAGGTCATTGGGGGAGTTGACCATGAGGGTCTCGATGCGCTTGAGGGGCTGAATGACATGTAGGTTAGAGGAGCGGACCTTGTAGCTAGCATCGACCATATAGCCTTCGATCTTAGTCGATGGTGGAAGAAGAAATCGGAGGGGGGGGGGGAGAGAGATAGAGTCTGTGTGGGGGTAAGATATTTGGGGGGAGGAGGGATAGGGGGAAGAGGATAAGTCTGGGTGAGGGGAAGAAATTGGGGGAGGGAGAAGAAATCTGGGTTAGGGAGAAGAAATCGGGTCTGGGTTTCTGGGTTCGTGGGGATGTGGTTGTAGGCTGGGGTGTGGATAGTTTGCAGGTGGTGGTGTCATGGGGTAGAGAGAGAGAGAAGAGAGAGAGTTGGGTTTTGGGTTCGTTAGAGAGATAACGCAGAGAGAGAGAGAGAGAGAGAGAGAGAGAGAGAAATTTTTTGATTTTTAATTTTTTTTTTAAATCTATTTTAATCAATTTAAAATTAAAAAAAAATAAAAAAATGTGGGACCCACAATGCCACGTAGGAAATTAACAGAGAGATTTAGCAGAAACCCTAACGGCGGAACCACATTGCAAAATATTTACAAACTAAGGGTACGTGATTGTTAAAATTGAAAAGATAGGGTCTAACATGCTTTAAGGGTACAACTTCAGGGTACCAAACTGTAATTAACCCAAAAAAACTAATTTAAAGCAAAAAGTAATAATAAACCCTTATCCCCATCCCGACCCCTTCCAACCTCCACCCAATAAACCCTAACCCCAACCCCAACCCTAACCACATGACCCACCCATGCTACTACTCTGCAACTAGAAAAGAAAGAACCACCCAACAACCATATGAACCAAGAGCTGGGATTTATCCCAAAAAATAGGGACAAGAAATAGAAACTGAATTAGAAAATTTTTATTCTACTTTCTGGGGAAATTGGATCAGCAAAAACGCATGCCAAAGCCCCATTTCCCATCCCCACCCTTTCACCCAAATTTCGACTCCACCAAAACCCTGACCCAACCCAGATTTTAGCTTAATTTCGAGAACCCTTACAATGTGGGGTAACGAACTGAACCTATCGCTACTTATTTGAACGGCATTGTCAAAAACCACTACGAATTTGGCTTGGGAAAAAGAGGCAGGACGAATTTGGTTTAGGGTATGGAAGGCCTCGCCTTTTTGGGAATGAATTTGAGCTGTGGCGTTTGGGTGGGGGGGGGGGGGGCGAGGGTTAGTCGGCGAGGCTGAGACTTGGTTGGGGAAGGAGACTTTATTTTTTTCCTATTGGTTTTTTTGGTCTTTTAGGGTTTAGGGTTGTCGAGGTTCATAACCTTGTTTAATCTCGTCCTTCAGATCCTACCATGGCGTCTTCTGTCTTCATGGTTGGGTGGTGCTGGGTGGTGTTGCTGAGGCTGTGGGGTGGGGCTAGGAATTGGGGGTTGGGGAAGGGGTGGTTGCTTAGGCCTGATGGGGTTTTATTTTAAGTTAATTATAGTTTAGTACCCTGTGGTTACACCTTTAAGATATGTTAGTCTCTACCTTCTCAATTTTTACAATAACATACCTCTTGTTACAACATGATTCCATCGTTAGAGTTTCCATTAGATCTCTCCATTAGTTGACTACGTGGCATTATGAGTCCCATATTAAAAAAAATTAAGTTGAAATATGAATAAAATATTTATAAAAAAAAAATATATATCTCTCTCTCTCTCTCTCTCTCTCTCTCTCTCTCTCTCTCTCTCTCTCTCTCTCTCTCTCTCTCTCTCTCTCTCTCTCTCTACCTTTTCCCTCTATCCCGCAAGCAGCCAACACCCCCCTTTTCGATTTTCTTTTCCCTCATGACCACCACCCTCCGTACCCCAATGAATCCAGGAACCCCCACCCACCAACCACAACTTGACAACCACTTTCTCTCCATCCTCCAAACCTTTTGGGGAGGGGGTCTAAGTGGTTGCTTGGTTGGGGTTCTGAGTTCATTGGGGTTTGGAGAGTGGTGGTCATGGGGGAAAGAAAATCGAAAGTGGGTGGGCGCTGGCTGGTCACGAGAGTGAGAGAGAGAGTTTTATTTTTTTAATTTTTAATTTTTTTTGTTTTAAATATTTTATTCATATTTTAATCAATTAAATTTTTTTAAAAAAATTATGCGACCTACAGTGCCAAATAGTCAACTAACGCGGAGATCTAACAGACCTTAACGGTGGAACTGCATTGTAACAAGTTTAAAAGACCGGAGTATGTTATTGTAAAAATTGAGGAGGTATTGACTAACATGTTTTAAGGGTGTAACCATTGCTATTAAACTGTAATTAACCATTTTATTTTTTATTTAAGTTATAAATATTTTTCTTTTTCTAATTTGTTTATTAATGTTTTAAGTCATTTAAGTTTTAAAAGGTGGGTCCCACATATGCCACATCATCAATTAACATAAATTCTAACGGTAAAGTTAACGCCGGAACTAGATTGCAAAAAAATTAAAAAGCTCAGGGTATGTAATTATTAAAATTGAGAGTGTAGGGACAAACATGCCTTATGTATAAGAGATCAGGGTACTAAATTGAAATTAATTAATTTTTTAAGCCATTTAAGTTTTAAAAGGTGGGTCCTACATATGCCACATCATCAATTAACATAAATTCGAATGGTAAGGCTAACGCCAAAAATTAAAAAGCTTAGGGTATGTAATTGTTAAAATTGATAGTGCAGAACCCAGGTGGTTGGTGTGAGTGGTTCAGCACTTTCATTCCTTAAGAGAGATCAGGGGTTCAATCCCTCTCGTATGAAGTCACCACTTTGGCTAGCACTTTACCCCTTATGGGCTGACCCGCTGTGAGCGGGGATTAGTCTAGGTTGTGGTTAAGGCTTAAAAGTGTCACCCATAGTTGAAGCTTATCTAAGACCACCTTGTGGTTCAGACCTAAAAAAAAAATTAAAAAATTAAAAAAAATGATAGTGCAGGGAGAAAAGTACCTCACAAATAGAAGTTTAGGATACTAAATTGAAATCAACCCTTATTTTAAAGTTGAATAAAATACGCACGCAACTATTAATAGTTAGAGATGAAGTCAAGAAGTCTGTTATATATTGAACATATTGGCATGCAATCAATGGTTGCCGATCCTCTAGTAAGGGTTTACCAATGGGGGTTGTTCAAGATATTTTCGTGTCTCAAATGGGGATATACATGAATCTTTTGATACCATTGATCAGTGTGAGTAAAAGGTAATCCACTGTGACTTTTATAATTTGTGTACTTGACTTTTTGTGTCAACTAAGCTGCTAATGGTGTCTTTTGTTGGTAAGGCAGTAATTTTGTTCATGTTTTGTTCGTGAGTGTCTTGTTGAAGTTTTGCACAAAGCAGATGTTTTTACTCTGCACTAATCAATTTTAATGAGATTTAATCTTGCTTTTGGTGGATTGGTGTAAGATATACACAATCACTTGCAATGCCATACCTTTTGGTATGCAACGTAGTACTGCTGTTCTGAGTGTGTATGTAATTATTGTTATAAAAAATATATGCAAAATATAATTTTCCTTTTCCGTAGAGCCAAACACAAAAACATTATATTATAAATAATGATATAATAAATAAATAGGAAAGCTTTTAAGGTATAATGAAATTGAAGAAAACAAAATAATAGGTAAATAAAGGGAAAATAAATAATAAGTAAGAAGGTGAGTTTGGTACGGTGAAGCACGTCAAAGACGCTGTCCTAAAGCCTTTGTAGCCTCCCTACGTGCAGGTACTGACGGTCTACAAGACTCCAAGATACGACCCCTTGTACACAAACTCAAGATCCGCTATGAGCACGTTCATAGACGGATATGGGTATCCAAGTCACAGAACCATTGCCAAAATAATAATATAAAGTAGAGAATATATATAAAAGTAGAAAATGAGAGAATTAGTTTGTGGTATGTGATATTCTGATGGTGTATTGTGTGTCTATCAAATGTGAAGGAGGAGTGGCCTTTTATAGGCATCCAAAAACATGCAACCTTCACCAACCAAAAAATAATGGCATTCACCAACCAGAAATAAAACCTGAATATTAAATATTTATAACCCCCACAATAAATAAAATAAAACAGAAAAACAATTAAATAAATAAAACGGTTAAAATTTTAAAATCTTTTAAAATTCCAACAATCCCCCACAAGATTTTCAAAATTTTACCGTGACAAAAACCAGTGAAAAATATATAATATATATGGCAATATAATACTATGTAATAGGTGTAGGTGCCTTCCGGGCTTGAACCTTCACTTAGTGATGATAGTCTCCATTTGAGGAACCTGAGTGTACACAGTATTGAACTCGGCACCTTTGACCAAACTTCAACATATCCCACACATAGTATTAGTTGAGACTTGGATGCGGGGTAGCGCTATTTATGGCCATGCGCTCATCTTGATTCTCATGAGAGTTACTAGAGAATAGCCCAATTCTCATAGTCGCGGCCTCACGACGTCTCTCACTTAGGTGAGTTCTCCAAGAGTACATGTGACCTGCACCCTGCGGGAGTTTGCCCGCCTCGAAACTCATTCAGGGATAAATCCCTTCCTAACGTCACATAAAATAGCACTTTTGCCTTAGGGATGAGCAGAAGAATATCTCAAGGATATCTCCATAATTTTATCAGTGCTATATGAGTCACGCAATATGGATTGTTTCTACCACATTGAACTTCCTTCATGGGATCTCCAATCACAGAAGTTGGGTTACCTCCCTAGGTGACTCCCTTATGGGCTTAAGCACATCCCCCTCGACATTTTGCATTAATAGCCTCCTCCACGAGGCATGCATATCAAGACTAGCCTTCACAAGGCATATATAATGTAGGTCATATCTTTGTTCTCTGTTTTAGCGCGCTCTAAACCTGTATGTTATTGGAAATATTTCCTACACAATCTTGCACACAAATGATTAGTGGATTTCACCTCAGTATAATTGGAAATTAGATACGGATTGGTATACATTTAAGTATAACAAAAAACATCATACATTAAATCTTATGATCAAGAGTACCTCTAGAAGTCCATGAAACTTTGAGTACACCTGGTACCACTTATGAACAACAATATAACAATTAATTCATTAAATAAATTTAACTATAAACACAGAGTATTTCATGATACTCTTACTCCCTTTTGTGCACTCAAAGTGGCTGAAATCATGATCGCATATCCAGGTTGAAATTGTATCTTCCTGATTCTCAATAGGAACCTATAAGACAATAAGAAGTCTCCACCAAAATTTTATACCAAGGCCATTATTAGTTGCACACATTTTCATATCAAAATTTAAGACAATTTAGTCTCATAATAAAATTTCATAATATAAAAAAATTTCACTCACACCAAGTTCTCCAAAAATGCTCATTTTATAATTACTTAAAGATAATATCAAGGTTATGAAATTAAGGCAACCCCCACATTTTAACATATTTTAAAATGATTTACGGGAACATAGAACCCATCCCTTCTATGTTTCCAACTTTGGCCACACAAAAAAAAAAATTAAATAAATAAATTACAAAGCAAAAAGATTGCAAGACAACAACCCCCACAAGTTAAGGAAAATTTCAACATATGTGAACATTGTACCAAAAGTTTATTAATTTTAAAAATTCATCAAAATTCAAAATTAAATGCCATTATAACAACAAAATTTAATGTCAAATATGAATACCAATTTAAGACAAAATCATATCATAGCAATTTACAGTTTTTCCAAATATTAAAGCGATTTTGAGGCCAAAAAGCAGATGCAAAGCTTTTGACATTAGAACTGCAGCAATACTATATAATCAAACCATAAAATTTCTAATCTGCAAGTTCAACGGAAAAAAAACTTATGCCAAGCTTAACTGTTTTCAACACAAAAAAAAATGCAATTAAATTTCTTAACCATGTTAATTGAAATAATCACCCAACATTATTAATAACTTTATTGCCAATACAATTATAGGAATTGAGTGGACCATTAGACAAATCTGGATAATAAATTTCAATAAAGAAAATGACATTTATTTTTGTATTTTGTAAAATATATGCATATGCACAAAATAAAAGAGTCAAATTTAATTTCTCCATAAATGTAAAAGTTCTAATTGTTGAATCAATTAGCCAAAATAAATTGTACCACATTCATTGCAGCAATGCTCACAATTGCATAAGATAGAGAATTAATTAGTATAACTTATCTGGAGGTATATGATACTCTACCCCCAATATCTCGATTCCATCATGCTTGAAAATCACATAAATCTCGATTCTCATAAATAAGATAAGCTTTGGACAAGATCGTTAGTGCAATATATATGTATACTTATATAAAATATTCAAAAATTCAAAGTAAAAGAAATAAAGCATTCTGCAGAATTTAACTGGTCATATAATACATTGCCAATTTAAAGCAATGAAGGTAGAGATTACTTATCTTGATCTTCATAGCCACCGTTAGAGAAATTAACTTGCTTTAGCAATCTAGTGTTTACCTATTTGCATAACCAATGAAAATGCTTGTACCAACAAATTTTATGGCAGTACACCAAAGTTTTCAATTAAATTGTATAAGGCGGCAATTAAGAATAGTTTGGAAATCAAATATGTGTAGTGCCCAACAATGTGAAATGAAATCAAAACAATTGAAGCAATCAATATGAAGCTTTTGACAAAATTGAATTGCAGCACTAATTCTTTTGGATTGAACCTTCAGTTTAAAAGCAATAATAAAACCTATATTAATTGTCCCATTTAAATACCAGTGGAAAGCTTCTACAACAGAACTTATAAAACCAATTACTCAAAACTGAAACCGTTATAGTCACAATATACAAAATGATTTCTACACAAAATCTGGATAGTTAAACACAACATAAAATAAGTGACGAAAATTTGAGATATATATAGGCATATATGCACAAAATAGAATTGTCAAATTTAAATTCTCCATACATGTAAAAAGATCTAATTCTCAACATTGATGTATCAACCAACTAGCTAAAGCATTTATACAAAAACAAACGGTTCGTTTTTCTCCCAAATTTGAAACAATGACAGCCAGCAAAATAAAGAATAATTAGGCTCAATAAAACTTGCAATAATATCACATAAATGAAAATACATAATCAATATAAAAATTGAATACACAGATAGGCCAAAACTAAAAACTGACGCAATATTAGATTTTGTATTCAAAACAATTAAACTACAAAAACTGTTTGCAAGTTTTTTCTTTTCAATAATTGAATATTCAAATCAAATTTGTCTTCATAAAAAGTAAACTTAATTGTCTGTTGACCAATAATTCTTACTAGGTACAAACACTGTCTAACTCATATACCGAGGAAACTCATATGCAAGAACAAAACAACCAACTGATATTTTGAAACAACACTAGATTATATAAAACCAAATACATATAATTAACAGACTGTTATTGTTTTTATTTATTATTATTATTATTATTTTGGTTTTCCAAAATTATAAATCAAATTAAAAAAAACTCAAGATACGTTTCAATAGCGATAAAATCTCATAAACCAAATTACAGTTGTTGGCTGCTCCAAAATTAAAAAAACCAAATTACAGTTGTTGGCTGCTCCAAAATTAATTTTAAAACATTTCAATAGCGATAAAATCTCATAAACCTTTCTATCCAATTTTGAAACATAAAAATCTATAATATTATCAAAATATTAATTGACAAAATTAGTACACCGATTGAAGACAAAAAATTGGTCAAATGAAAACCAAAACTGACGCCAAAGTAAATATTTCAAAATAACCCAATGAGTAGCAATAAAATGTTCCAATGACCTTGAAGTAAATTTTGAGAGTAATTAAAATATAAATATATTAAAGTTGTAGATATAACATGATGTTGTAAGGCTAATGGTTGAAAGAAATCAAAAGCAAAATAAATCAGTCTTTGATTTCATAACTGATAGGATATTTATACCAGGTAGCAGGAACGTTGAGCTATAATAATAATACCACATAAATTAGTATGTAGGTTTTTTATTTTCAAACACTAGCACTAATTGCCCAAACGTTAGCAACAAATTATAAAAATATAAATGTACCAACAATAATTAAAGCAATTGAAATTGTATAGATAACATCAAAGCTTTAAGCTGCATATACCCAAAATAAATCATAATTTTCATTTTTGATAATCCAATACAAATGCAAAAGCTTCAGTCAAAGAGTTAAAAGGTATTAAAGCAATAGCAGTACCTGGGAAGAAAACAACTTTAACATACAAAGGTTTAATAGACATATGGTTTCACATATATAATCAAACTTATGCTATGATAAAGACACAACCTAACAAATATGATTTATCCGAAATACATGTAAGATAATACTTTGTTTACTACAGTTTGAACCAAGCGGCAAGTGGTAATCTCATCAATCACGTATTCAATTGAGGCTTCACAACAGTACGGAAAGAAAGTAGTTTTAATCTACAAAGGCTTTAGATTGTTATAAAAAATATATGCAAAATATAGTTTTCCTTTTCCGTAGAGCCAAACACAAAAACATTATATTATAAATAATGATATAATAAATAAATAGGAAAGCTTTTAAGGTATAATGAAATTGAAGAAAACAAAATAATAGGTAAATAAAGGGAAAATAAATAATAAGTAAGAAGGTGAGTTTGGTACGGTGAAGCACGTCAAAGACGCTGTCCTAAAGCCTTTGTAGCCTCCCTACGTGCAGGTCCTGACGGTCTACAAGACTCCAAGATACGACCCCTTGTACACAAACTCAAGATCCGCTATGAGTACGTTCATAAACGGATATGGGTATCCAAGTCACAGAACCATTGCCAAAATAATAATATAAAGTAGAGAATATATATAAAAGTAGAAAATGAGAGAATTAGTTTGTGGTATGTGATATTCTGATGGTGTATTGTGTGTCTATCAAATGTGAAGGAGGAGTGGCCTTTTATAGGCATCCAAAAACATGCAACCTTCACCAACCAAAAAATAATGGCATTCACCAACCAGAAATAAAACCTGAATATTAAATATTTATAACCCCCACAATAAATAAAATAAAACAGAAAAACAATTAAATAAATAAAACGGTTAAAATTTTAAAATCTTTTAAAATTCCAACAATTATAGAGAGCATGTGCAGTTGAATTTGCAATTTTTTTCTTGGTCAAGGTAATTCATTTCACTAAAAATGAAAGGGATTACACAGTTAAAAAATGCAAAAATAAAAAACATCCCATCATCAATAGGTACAAGACCTTAGCCCAATAGAAATAAAAAAGGAAAATTAGCATAGTTGAGGCCCAAAGACAGACATCCAGCTCAATACAAACACGAAGGAAAAACCCTAAATCTAAGAAGCTACAGCTGCCAATTTCCACTTGCCACACCGTCATAGCAGATCCACAACCGCCATAAATGGGTAACCAGTAACCAGACATACCAATGCTTAGAATGGAGAATGGTGGTGGACAAACCACCCACGCAAAAAGCGGTACCATAATCCAAGAAGCACATGCAAATAGCATTTTTGAAGCATTCTCATCCATGGAGCTGAGGAGCAGTGGCTGGTGGTTGAGACCTCGGGTTGGGACACATCCAAACGGAATGTGTGGGGGATATCATAACAAAGAAGGGGTAAAGGATGTAAAGGTGAGAAGTGTAGGTTGAAAAACAATATTTATGGGTGGGGGAGAAAGAGGAGATTGAAAGTGCAGATATGGGTTTTTCAAATTTGGGCATAATTTAGGAAAATTTAAGGTGATGGCGAAGATTAAAAAGTATAGAAAACAAAAAGAAGACAGAAGCTCTTGATCTGAGACAAAGCTGAGGGACAAAACACCCATGTTTGGTGTGGAAGAGCCAACGACTCTCAAAATGGAGGCGGGGCAACAGAGCTAGGAGAGCTCTAAGTGCTGCTATATTCACCCATTGTCATATTTTCTCACCCACCTTTTCTTCTTACCTACCATGTAAATTTGAAAAAAATACAATCCTATCTTTTCACCCACCATTATTCCTAAAATACCCTTTAGTTTACAATACTCAGTTTCTCATACCACCTAGAATTTGTTCCAAGTAAACATTTCTTTGTATTTCCAAGGTCAGGCAAGAAAAGACATTCTTATAACTTTCACTATAGAGGAAATGAAAAACTCCACCACACTAAGCCTAGCACAAGCATAACTTGGATAACATTTATGACTTCCTAAAAGCCAAAACAAGAAGAAGCAAAACACCCTTGATTGGGACCCCTTACAAAGAAGAGAAACTTGAGTTATGAACGTGGCTGGGTGTTGCGAAATTCAGGTTTACCAAATTAATCAAATTTTAATGCTCGCAAGTATATGAATCAAAAGATAGTATAGCTAAGTAAGCACATGTATCGACCCACAAAGATTGATTTAATTCTAAATATTCCTATCAATTAAACTAAAACTAATTTTAAATTGAGAAAATTTAATGGATAAAATTGATTTGAATTTGTAATTGAAAAACTAAAATTAAAGAAAGCAATTAAAACTAAGGACAGAAAACGCACAACACAATAGATTTAGGAAAACTAAGAGATAAAAACACTAGAGCATCCGATTTCACTGTAACCAATCCTACCCAATCTCTTAGCATACTAATTCCAAGTAATTCCCCTTATTGATGATCAATTTCCCTAAACTATTCAATGGCCATGGCATCCGGTTACACAAAAAGTATCTTTACATGCAATCGTCTATGGCATCTAGATGAATTCGACACATAAAGACCCATTAGGCCATCTCCAAGTGGGGAGGGCTACATTGCATTTAGCCCTCTAAAAAATAATTTTATAAGGAATAGTGTCAGACTAGATTTTAACAGTTTCCAAGCAACAAATGGCTAAATTTAATATTTTAATAGTTTTCAGTATATTATGTAAATTTATTAGTTAATTTAATTAAACCACTATTTATATCCTATTTAAAATACGTTTTAGAAGAGAAAAATATTTTGAGATAGGATTTTTGACATCCACATGTCAGCACGTGATTAGCCCTATAGATTTATGATTAGATTTTTTCTTGTTCTAAAAACAACTTAAAAATTAATTTAAATGGAAAAAGATGAAGGATAGTTTGAAAAAGAATGAAGAGATTGTGAGAAATTATGTAAAAGGATGAAATTGAGGAAGGATAATATGTAAAATGATGAATATGTTGTGAGAAATTCTGTAAGAATGAAGTAAGTATTTATACAAAAAATTTACGAATTTTTTTAATAAAAAGAATCAATTTTTTTTTGGGTGGATTTTTTTATAAAAAAGCTGGCTGACATCACCTAACAGCTAGGTGACATTAGCTAGGCCCCATCCAAATATTTAGCTTGGGTTAGCCAAAGGCCACATGTGGGCCTCAATTTAGGAATTGGCCCTTTGTGTAGCCCTTCCTTTTTTTGTAGCCCTTTGTGTAGCCCACTCTTGGAGATGGGGTTTGGAGATTTTGGGGTTTAGGATTCAGGCTATAATTTAGGGTTTGAGTTTAGGCTATAATTTAGGAATTGGCCTTAAGCTCTATGGAAATTAGGTAGCAATCACACAAACCCTAATTGCATGGCATCTACAATTAGTCATTCATGGTATCAATTGCAAGAAGCAAAACTCAAGTTAAGTATAACATCTACTCTAACTTGCATCACACTAAGAGCATCCACAATCATATTGACAGGATCTACCCCGAATTCCTCCGAACCCGAGGAATTATGTGGAAATTCTGACATCACCCCAATGCCGGGCCCACTAACTAACGCTATAGTCTTTTTTTCCAAAATTTAGAAAAAGGGCACGAGACTTTCTGCCGAAATTTCGGCAGAGTCTCCCCTAAAAAACAGACATTTACCAAATTGTTTCACCTGTAAAAATCATAGTTATAACTCAATTGACAGCATGCACAAGTTAATAACATGCAATTTACGTAATAGGCCTTTGGCCTTACAATTAACCCTAACCGAAAACATTTTACAAACGGAACGGAGTTCAACATAAGTAGAAACAGATAAAGATTGCTCTAAACAAGCTCGGGCTTCAGGTCGTCGATAAAATCCAAAACTAAACAACTCTAGTAAAAAAGATTCGATCCCAATGACCAAATTAAAGTCCACAAAAATATGGTTTTCTTTGTTGCTGGGCCTGGGTGAGACCCCAGGCTACCTACGTATCCTTACCTGAGGGATCAAGCCACACGTAGTTCTTTAGTCAATAATCACAAACCAGATAACATACAATTATTTTCAATAATACCCACTAGTTTAATTTTAGAATCATTTTTTCCCTTTAAATAAAAATCTTCATATCTCCGCCCATGAACAACAGAGCCATTTTTCTTTACTCAATCCATACTCAAGACTCATCACCCAATAACCCTATCCCTTTAACAATGCACATATGCTAACCACAATTCTTTTAAACATTACTCTATTTCCCGACATCGTATAATAATCATTATCCCTGTCCCCGTTACTTTACTACACGCCGGAGAATACAACGCCACACGTAGTAAAGTTACATTAATCAAAATGTTTGGTCCTTTGCCACACGCCGCAATAATCCAACACTACGGTGGTAAGGTAACCAGTATCCAAGTGAGCACACACGCTGGAAAATCCAACGTCACATGTGGCTATGCCAAAACATGTTCTACACGCCTAGACAACTTTATCACATGCCGGAATATCCAACGCCAAGTGTGATAAACTAACAACAAAACCATACATGCCCACACATCGGAATCATCCAACGCCACATGTGGGTACAACAACCAAGGGAGGGTACTTAGTACAATGCAATCACATATTCACATAACCATCAAAAGGTATCTTAAATCATATAAATCTTTTGCCCAATTACTTCTTCATAGTATGAATTGCGATTTCTCAAAACATAAAATCCATATTCAAAACAACCATGATTCTCAAATGTCAAAATAGTCAAAACTCCAATTTTAAGCAATGTGTGTATATATATATATACACCAGAAGGGACTAGAGCAACAAAGAAATAAAGTATGAACAAGGTATAATAAAATTCATTTAATATGAAAACATAAATGGAAATTAGAATGTGAGGATTCAAGAAATTAATTCTTAACTTTGAAAATAATGAAATTGCAAACTTACAGGACACTTAAACCATAATATTTAGGTGTCTTAAGCCCTTGGGCTTGATACCTGTTCGCACTAAAACTTGACAGATAGAGATGAGTGCGACTTACAGGTGATGTGGACGATCGAAGGGATCGATTGGGCGTCCGATGTAGATTCTTCTTATCCTTGGCTGCTAATCCTGAATGGAAAGAAGCCGAGACTCGTAAGGTCTATGGAAACGGTGTGGAACCAGCCTAAGACCCTCCGATGCCAAAGTAAGTTTGTTTCTAAGAGCTCTTGCTGTTGACAATATATTGAGTATATATAAGTCAAGCTGAAAAGTCTTACCCTTGCATTGCAGTGAAGGGGCCTTATTTATAAAGGGCATTTTGCATGCTCTTAGTACTTATTTCCGATGTGGGACTCGTGGGAGGGCCTGTGAGATTGACACGAGTCCTTAGATATTTAGGGTGGGTGCCCCGAGGTTAATTCTATAGAATCGGTACGCGACGCCGATTACATGTTATGCGGGATCAGAAGCGACGGCTTCCTGATTCCAGATATCATCATCGGTAGCCGATGCCGTTTCCTCAGAGTCTTGGGAGCTTGGGGTCTTTCTGATCCACGTGTCACTTAATGAGGGGAGGGTCAGATATGGTACAAACAGGAGTCCCCCAAGTTACCGATTGAGAAGCGACTTCTTGGTTGGGGACTTGAACTTGTCTTCGGCGTTCTGGTTCCGACTCCGTGGTCTTGTTTTTGTCGATGGTGGCATGTAGTCCCCCAAGTGCCCGAGCGAGTGAGCTTGGAAAAGAGACGGCATCGGACACCGAATGGTCTAGAGGCTGGCGTGATAACCCACGAATGTGCGCCTGCCGTTCGGCACAAGGGGTGAGTGAGAACTCACAATCCGTGCGCCTGCCGTTCGGCACATGGGTGTTAGGCACAAGGGGTGAGTGAGAACTCACGACTGTGCGCATGCCGTTCGGCACGAGGGGTGAATGAAAATTCACATCCGTGCGCCAGCCGTTCGGCACATGGGGTGAATGAAAATTCACATATGTGAGCCTGCCGTTCGGTACATGGGCGTTCGGCACAAGGGGTGAGTGAGAACTCACGACTGTGCGCCCTGCCGTCGGTACATGGGCGTTCGGCACAAGGGGTGAGTGAGAACTCACGACTGTGCGCCTCCGTTCGGCACAAGGGGTGAATGAAAATTCACATCCGTGTGCCTGCCGTTCGGCACGAGGGGTGAATGAAAATTCACATCCGTGCGCCTGCCGTTCGGTACATGGGCGTTCGGCACAAGGGGTGAGTGAGAACTCTTGACTGTGCGCCTGCCGTTCGGCACGAGGGGTGAATGAAAATTCACATCCGTGTGCCTGCCGTTCGGCACGAGGGGTGAATGAAAATTCACATCGGTGCGCCTGCCGTTCGGCACAAGGGCGTGCGGCACAAGGGGTGAGTGAGAACTCACGACTGTGCGCCTGCCGTTCGGCACGAGGGATGAATGAAAATTCACATATGTGAGCTTGCCGTTCGGCACATGGGCGTTCGGCACAAGGGGTGAGTGAGAACTCACGACCGTGCTCCGCCGTTCGGCACGAGGGGTGAATGAAAATTCACTTCCGTGCGCTTGCCGTTCGGCACAAGGGGTGAGTGAGAACTCACGACCGTGCGCCTGCCGTTCGAGATTGGAATTCGTGGAAAGCGTGGAAAGCTTGAGCTAAAATTTGCAGCGCGTGAGACGCGTCGGGTTCTGATGATTGGACTTCTGGCGATTGGACTGCTGTCGATTGGACTTCCTTATGCAAGCGTGGCACGTGGCGGTATGGCTCTCTGAGAGGTAGCGTCGTTTCGTGGCTCGAGGCATAGCTTCGTATCCCGATGCAACGTTCGTCTAATAAATAGGAGAAAGGGATGAAGGTTGAATCACTTGGCAATTTTTGAGAGCAATCAGAGCTCGTGAGAGGCGATTTCCGGCGATTGAGCGAGCGAGGCTTTGAAGGCGATTTCCGGCGATTGTTTTAAAGGCGGAGGCGATTTCCGCAGAAAAGAACCACCGTGCAAACAAGGTATGTGGCTTTATTTCATCTTAAGTTGGATCAAAGTTGTTGATTGGGTGCATGAACATGTATGAATGTCGATGAACATGTTTGAATGTTGATGAACATGAACCTCTAGGGTGTAGGATGAGTGTTTGATTGTAGCATGGCATTTAGTTTCCCTTCGTTTGTGTTTGTAGATGTCTGATACCGAATCTGAGGGTAGGCGTAGTCCGGTTGCGTTCGAGGACGAATCGTCCTCCGGAAGTTCTTCTGAGGGCCATGAGGGGGCCGATTCTCATGGGGCCGACTCTGCTAGGTCCTCAAGTGTTGAAGTGCTGGGGGAAACAAAGGAGTGTGCTGAGGGGCGGGGCACTTCTCGTGCGTCCTCTCAAGTGGGAGATGCACCGAATGCTGAGCCGATAGGAACGGATGTGCCCACCGAAGCTAGGGACGGTGAGGCTGGTGAGCCTTCCACATCAGGCCGTGGAGCTGATGCGGCCGATGTGTCACTGGCTGTGGCAGGGGAGGGGGTGGTGATCGTTGTCAAAGGTAGGCAGCGGATCCCAATGGCGCAGCCGAAGGAGTTGGTCTTCTGAGTTGATCATCTGGAGCCGAACGTCTTGACCGAAGGTGAGCTGGCCAAGATCCGGGCTGAGTCTAACATTCCGGCTTCGGTGGGGATGCGGATCCCAGAGCCGTTGGAGTCGTTGAGTGAGAATGACAAAGGAGTTGTCTTTTTCACTGATGTTTTCAAGCATGGGCTTCGCCCGCCGCCGCATTCGGTGCAGAAGATCCTTTCGGCGCTTGGATACGCGCCGGTCAGGACAATCCAAACTTTTGGATTACACTGATCGGGACGATTTCGCGTTGAACCTGCCGGGGAGGGGGAGCCCACCTATGAGCAGTTCGCCCAACTGGACAGTGTGACGAGGGCGAAAAGTGGCGATCAGGGGGGATAGGTGCAGTCCGAACTGCCCTTTGGCAGGACAGCGTGGACATTTTGTGGTTGGGGTGCCGAGTTCCCAAAAGACTTGGCGCAAGCGCCGGGTTATTGTGTCTGGTGATTGGGAATCGGCACCGAGTAATTGTAGAGAGGCGGATCCCTACAACTTTCCAAACAGTCGGTAGGTCTAGCCTACCGTTCGGTTATCAGCTTGTATTCTTTTTGTTCTGTTTATTTTTTATTTTTCTAACGTATACTGCTGTTTGCGCAGTGTCATTGAAACGGCCTGCCGCACCGACCCGGGAGATAGAACCGATTCGAACGGGTTCGAGAGAAGATATCTGAAGAAGGGCGCTTCTTCAAAGAGCTGCTCAACTTCCGGAATCTGTTCAAGGCAGGGCTGGTGGAAAGGCCGAGACACGACCGAAGGGTGAAGGAGGAAGAAGAGCAAAAAAGGCAGAGTAAGTGGTGCCGTTCGGCTCATATTTCCGTTCTTCTTCTCACTTTGTTTTTGTTGCTGATCTTAACTTCTTGTTGCGGTGGCTGGTGGGAGGCCGATGAGTGAGAAGACGGTGCAGAAGCGGGAGCGGAAGCGGAAGAAGAAGGGGTGAGTCCGCCATGCCGAAGAAGACAAAGGCCGCCGCACTGTCAGGTGACGAGATGACGGTGGCCGAGCGTCGCCAGGCGAAGAGGGTGGCCGAAGCCGAAGCCGTTCGGGAAGTCCACCTCCAGGTGACTGGCAAAAGGCAGATCGAGGGTGCCCTCGATGTGACGCCGTTGCCGAAGAAGCCGATGGGGCCGAACAGGGGACTTCGGTGCTTATGCCCGATGATGAGGGTGGGGAGGATGAGGGGCCTGTAAATATTTCTTGCCCTCGGAGGGCCGTGCCATTCATCAACAGGATGATCGATGGCGCTTAGATGGAGCTGCGAGAGATTGAACAGCTGTCGAATGAAGACGCTGCGCGAGCACACGGTCGAGCTTTCCGGCTTCAGGCTGCGGTAAGTGTTTGCTTTTTTTTTGTTTTGTTTTTGTTGTAATCGGTCGCTGATGGGTTGCTGTTGTGCAGGCAGATATGGAAATGTGGCTCTGCGTAAAGCGAGCCGTAAATGCTGCCGAACGGTACCACGCAAGGGCTGAGGAGCACCGTTCGAAGCTTGCCGAAGCTCAGGGCTGCTGGAGGAGGCGGGTCGGCATGCCGTAGATAATGCCTGCGAGATCGCAGAGCTCTCCTCGAGGTTGGCGGCGGCCGAAAGGGAATCGGCGGAGGCGCTGGAGGCGAAGGCAGCAGGAGAGGTGGCAATGGGTGCGGCCGAACGGTCGCATGCCAAGGAGGTGAGGGAGGCGAAGGTGAAGGCTGTCACCGATTATCTATCCTCAGAGGCGTTCACTCCGATGCTGGATAAGGAGGTGATGGAGCAGTGTGAGGACCTGGTATACCGTTTCAAACGGTATAACGCAGGCCAAAAGCTAAACCTGAACTTCCTCCGGGATCCGCCTCCGCTGCCGAAGGGGTGACTGAGGAGTTGGTGGAGGCCTACAAAGGAGAGGATGCTGATGTGGAATCGGCTCATGATACCGACTCCAGCAGTAGTGAGGAAGGTCACCCAGTGCCAACAGCCCCAGCGTGCCCTGCCGTCGAGCCGTCAGCCGCCCTGAAGCGCCTAGCTGGTGCCGAGTCTGAGTCGACCGAAGCTGATCCCCCTTCCTCTTGATTATTTTTGGAAAGTTTGTAATATACGCACATTTTTGTTACCTGCCGAATGACAGTTAAGACAAGTGGCCTTTTATGGCCTTTTATTTCAAAGTCTATTTTGATTCGGCAGTTTTGTGAACTTTCATTCTATTATGTATGCATGCCATACGTAACATAGTATAGAATGCCGTATGTATAGAATGCGAAAGTTGGAACCGAAGAGCAGATTACTTGTAATAATACTTCAAATGTTCCACATTCCAGGGATGGCCGAGGGTCTGTCCCATCTGTGCCACGTAATCGGTAGGTACCGGATCGGCAGACCGTGACGATTTCGTAAGGTCCTTCCCACAAAGGACCTAGGGTGCCGACCTTGGGATCCTTTGTGGCGAATCGTAGTATCGTGAAGTCCGTTGCTTGTATGCGGCATTCCAGAAGCTGGGCGTTTGAACGGTGTTTCTCGATGAGATCGAGGTTCAAGGTTAGTAGCGTCTGGTTTTGATCCGGTGTGTAAGATGTCGTTCGGCACGTGGGTGCGTTGATTTCGACCGGTACAACAGCTTCGGTACCGAATGCGAGGGAAAATGGTGTTTCACCAGTTGACCGTCGTCGTACCAGGTGTTGATGGCCCACAGAGCCTCTGGTAGTAGATCGGGCCATGCGCCCTTAGCTGTGCCGAGCTTCTTCTTCAGCGTCCTTTTTGATGATCTTATTGATAGCCTCTACCTGGCCGTTTGATTGCGGGTGCGCTGGTGACGCGAAGAATAAGTTGATGTTGAATCGTTGACATAGGTGCCGAACTGAGAGGAGTCGAACTGTTTGCCGTTGTAGGTGATGATCGCGTTCGGAGGCCGAACCGACAAATAAGGTTCTTCCATACAAAGTGTTCGACCCGGGCTGCGGTGATGGTTGCTAATGCTTCGGCCTCGGTCCATTTTGTGAAGTAGTCGACGGCAACGATGGCAAATTTAAGCTGTCCCTTTCCTTGGGGCATGGGGCCAATAAGATCCAAACCCCACTGAGCGAAGGGCCATGGGCTAACAATCGGAGTGAGTGGCTCGGCAGGCCGTTTTGGGATTGAGCCGAAGCGTTGGCAAAGATCGCATTTTCGGACTAGTTGGGTAGCATCGGCGTGAAGGGTCGGCCAATAATACCCTTGCCGCACGGTTTTGAAAGCCAGAGATCGGGCTCCAGAATGATCGCCGCAAGCACCTTCGTGAATTTCTCGCAATATGTAGTTCCCTTGTTGTGGGGTTACACACCGAAGTAGTGGTAAGGAGTGACCACGCCGATAGAGATTCTGATTCAAATCAGGTACCGCGCCGATCGGCGTCGTAGGGTTTTAGCTTCCGCCCTTTCATCGGGGTAGCTTCCCGTTGGTGAGGTACGCGTGGATTGGATCCATCCAACTTGGGTCCTGCCGAACGGTATGTACTTCCTGCTTCCGTAGTGCCTGCGCCGAGCGAGGACCTCGATCGGCACGTGGCGACCAATGTTGTCGTCGATCGCGAAGCCAGGCGTGACAGGGCATCGACATGGTTGTTCTCGGACCGAGGGATTTGCTGTACTTGATATGCCGCAAAGTGGTGAAGCAACCGGCGGGCTTGTGTCAGTAGGCAGCCATTGACGTGTCCTTGGCTTCGAATTCGGCGAGTACTTGATTGACGACCAGCTGTGAGTCGCTGCATATCTTGAGCTGTTTAGCCCCCATCTCCTTTGCCAGCCGAAGGCCTGCTAAAGGGCTTCGTATTCGGCTTCGTTGTTGGAAGCCTGGAATTGGAATCGGATTGCATACTCGATTGTTGTTTGATCAGGGGCTTTGAGTACTAAGCCAGCCCCGCTGCCTTGTCCGTTGGACGAGCCGTCCACATAGAGAGTCCATACAGGAATCGATGGAACAAAGGGTCCTTCGGTCGGCTGGTCGACTGGCGTCGCTGAAGGTGGGTCGGGAGCAACTTTTACGGGATCACCCTCGTGGGTTGCCGTTAACTCGGAGATGAAATCAGCTACGGCTTGACCCTTCTCGGCAGGCCGAGGACGGTAGTGAATGTCGAATTCGCTGAGTTCGATGGCCCATTTTACTAGCCGACCTGATGTCTCTGGTTTCTGTAGTATCTGGCGCAGAGGCTGATTGGTGAGGACGGTAAGACTGTGTGCTTGGAAATACGGCCGAAGCTGCGTGCTGAGAGAACTGAGAGCGTAGGCGAGCTTCTCCGATTCGGGATACCGAATCTCGGCATCCTGCAGGGCGTGGCTAGTGTAGAAAATTGGTAGTTCTATGCCGTTCAGCTTGCGGATGAGCACGAACTGAGCGCCGTTGATGAAACTGAAAGGTAGACAATGAGGTCTTCGCAGGGAGAGGAGTGGACAGGAGGGCGCCCTGCTCATGTAGGTCTTGAGGTCTTGGAATGCTCGGTCACATTCGGCAGTCCAGAACAATCTGTCGTTTGCTTCCTTTAAGAGCTTTGAAGAATGGAGCGCATCGATCGGTCGCTTTTGATATGAACCGGGCTAGGGCGGCGACACGCCCGTGAGGCTCTGAATATCCTTCTGTGTCTTCGGTATCTGCATGTCGAGTAATGCCTTGATTTTTTCAGGGTTGGCCTCAATGCCCCGTTGGCTAATCATGAAGCCAAGAAACTTTCCCGAAGAACGCCGAAGGCGCATTCGCTGGGATTGAGGCGCATGTTGTACTTCTTCAAGACATTGAACATGAGGGAGAGGTTGTGAAGGTGAGAATCGGCCGTTTTGCTCTTGACTAGCATGTCGTCCACATAGACCTCCATCGAGATACCGATGAGTTCGGAGAAAATTTTGTTGACCAATCGTTGGTATGTTGCCCCAGCGTTTTTCAAACCGAACGGCATGACATTGTAGCAGGTAGAGCCCCTTGTCGGTGATGAATGTCGTATGCTCGCGGTCGGCAGGGCTCATGAATATCTGATTGTAGCCTGAGTATGCATCCATGAAGCTGAGAAGTTCGTGGCCTGCTATGTCATCTACCATCTGATCGATCCTCGGTAGAGGGAAACTGTCCTTTGGGCAAGCCTTGTTTAAATCGGTATAGTCATGGCACATTCTCCAGGCACCGCCTGTTTCTTGACTAAGACCGAGTTTGCCAACCAAGTAGGGTAGGTTACCTCCTGGATGAAACCGATTGTCCTTAGTTTTTGCACTTCGAGTCTCATCGCTTCGTACCGTTCGACGTCGTATGCCCTCCGTTTTGTCTGATGGGTTTGAAGCTGGGACTAATGCTGAGCTTGTGGGTGATGACATTCGGGGCGATGCCGGGCATGTCATTGTATGACCAGGCGAAGACCTCTGAATTTTCGCGCAAAAAGGTGATGAAATCGGCCCGAGTGCCGAACTCAGAGTAGTGCCGATTCGAACCTCTCGGTCGGGCTGTGCTTCGGAAAGGATGACCGATTCTAATTCCTCGACAGGTTGTGCTTTTGGGGTAACGGCTTCATCCCTGGGATCGTCCGGTTTCTCCGACCCCTGTCGTTCGGCATAGAGCTTGTAGAAACTGAGTATGCTTCGCCAAGCGTAGCTCTTGCCGATTCCTTTGTTGCTCGATACATAACACGTCCGTGCGCTCACTGATCCCCTCGCACTTGGCCTACACCAGCGTGCGTGGGGAACTTGAGGAGGAGCATGTGTGGTGAGAGTATGGCTTTCATCTTGGTTAAGGCCGTTCGGCCGATGATGGCATTGTAGGCCGTTGGGCAATCGACTAACAAAAAATGAGTGTAGATGACCGTTCGTCTGGGGATAGTGCCGATGGCCAATGGAAGCTGGACGCTGCCAATCGGTTCCACGACGTCACCCGAGAAGCTTAGAAGGGGAGTGATATCCTTGTTTAGGTGCTGAGGGTCTATGCCGAGGGCTTTGAAAGTGTCAGCAAACAACACATTGACTGAACTCCCTGTGTCTATGAGGATTCGGCCCACATCGAAGTCTGAAACATCGGCTCGTATGATCATAGGATCGGAGTGGGGGAAGATGATGCCTCGCTCTTCCTCTTCAGAAAAGGTAATAGGTTCCTAGCCGATTCGCCGAATCTTGTCATTGCGCCCCCCTCTACGCTGAGTATCTGTGGATGCCGAACGGTACGGACGTAATTTTTTGTGGAACGGTTGCTTGCTTCGGCAATGGGCGCCCTCCACTGATCATGTTGATCTGCCGATTGATGGATGGGCCGTTCCCGTCTTCGCGCCTAGGTCCTGATCCAGCCTTCCTTCTTTGATCAGACGCTCGACAATCTTTCGAAGGGCGATGCACGATTCTGTATCGTGGCCGTTGTACCTGGTGGTATCGGCAGAAGACTCCGGTGTCTTTTCGCTCTGCCGAGGGAGCTTCCGGTTGTTTGGCTTCGGTATCATAGGACCTTCTGTCATAAGGAGATGTTCGTAGGTTGTATTGAGTAAGGTGAACGTTTCTACGGGCTGGGTTTTCTTCGGGACTGCCGAAGCGACTTCGCCTGCCCCGTCCGCCCCCTTTTATTGCTGTCCTGCCGACCCCTGAAGTTGTCCTTTCGTTTGTTTCTCCCTTCGTAAGGAGTAGAGGCGGGGGCCGTTCCGTAGGGAGCATGATTCACCGTCCGATTCGCTGGGAATCGTTCGTAATTTTGGAGGGGAGGCCGATCGGTCGGTACAGCTTGGGTGGATGGGGCTGAAGCCGATCCTTTGCGTTGAAATGTTCGGCTTTGGCATGGATGGCTGCCTGTTTCATTAGCTCCGCATAGCTGGTCCAGTTGCTGCTATGGACCAGAGCGAAAGCTGAGATGATCGGAGGCCACTTTTAAAGGCACTGAAGGCCGCTCTATCGTCCGTTTCCGACATCGGGAATATTCGTTGCTGAATCTAGCCGCGTATTCCCTTAGTGGCTCATCCTCCCGTTGCCGTACGGTATAGAGATCATCGCGGAGTACAGGCGATCGGTCTAAATCATAAAATGGTTGAGGAAGGTCTGCTTCAGCTATCGAAAGAGTCTATTGTACCTGGCTCCAATCGGAAGAACCAATTCAATGCAGCTTCCGGTCAGGGTGGAAGGGAATAGTAAGCATTGGCCCTCGTCAGTGAGCCCCTTGCATCCCAACGCTGATTGAAAGGTGTGGATATGAGTTACGGGGTCTTCCACCCCTGAGTAGAACGATATTCGGAGTGCTTGAATTTCTTTTTCGTGTTTGAACGTCCGAATTCGATCGGTGAATGGTCCCTGCCTGACCTTTCCCCATGTTGGCGTCCGAGCCTGGTTTTGTTCGTTTTCGATCTGATTCATCTTCTGGAGGAGGAGGCGAAGGGTCTTAATGGTTGGGGAAGGTCGTCACCGAAGTGTTCGAGCGCTCGGTTCTCCGCCCGTCCCCGGCAATGTTCCCTTTTGTGTCCCGGCCTGCTGTTCGGCTGGGGTTTCTGCCTTCCGCCTCTTTGTGACGATCACACACTTTACTTGGTCGGCGACTTTGGTGCTCTCGTGGTGAGCCTGCCGATCGTCGCGAGGTGGTGGTGCCTGGCGAGGTTGGAACGTAGTCCGATTCGTCAGTCTCTTCTACACGTATCGCCGCGTATCTTCGGCGTATGGGGGACTTCGGTCCGAGGGACTCCAGACGTTGATCATTAAGTTTGGCTCGGACTTGAATGGGTGAAGGTCGTCGCTCTTTACGCTGCTCATTGATTCGATCGGCGGTCGGAGTAGACTCGGTACTCCGGATGACGGGCCTTTGGGGAGGGTACAATCAGTCTTCGGGAGGCGGATGGCTTTCCTGTGGCTTGTTGTTTTCCCTTGTCATGAGCACGGGGCTGCCTGGGCACGCCGGATGACTTCTCCTACCGAAGTTGCATGGTTTGTTCCAGACCTTTCTCCAGTTGGGTTGAGTGTGTTTGCTGATCGTGCAGCTGCCTCTGGGTGTCATCGAGTTTGGAGGCGAGGATATTGTTGTGTTCCTGCATTTTCGCCATTTCCCGTTGTAGGGTTTTCATGCGAGCTTCTATAGTACTCTGCCGAACTGGTGTTTCTTCGGGGTGTTTGAGGCGGAGCAGGATGCGGTTCGCCACCAATGCTGAGGATCGGTCCATCATGGGGAGGGCCGATGATGGATTCATTTTTTGGTCTCAGAGTTTGGAGTTTTGAGATATGGGTTAATCGATAAGCGATTCCCACGGCGGCGCCAATCTGTCGCACTAAAACTCGACAGATAGAGATGAGTGCGACTTACAGGTGATGTGGACGATCGAAGGGATCGATTGGGCGTCCGATGTAGATTCTTCTTATCCTTGGCTGCTAATCTTGAATGGAAAGAAGCCGAGACTCGTAAGGTCTATGGAACCGGTGTGGAACCAGCCTAAGACCCTCCGATGCCAAAGTAAGTTTGTTTCTAAGAGCTCTTGCTGTTGACAATATATTGAGTATATATAAGTCAAGCTGAAAAGTCTTACCCTTGCATTGCAGTGAAGGGGCCTTATTTATAAAGGGCATTTTGCATGCTCTTAGTACTTATTTCCGATGTGGGACTCGTGGGAGGGCCTGAGATTGACATGAGTCCTTAGATATTTAGGGTGGGTGCCCCGAGGTTAATTCTATAGAATCGGTACGCGACGCCGATTACATGTTATGCGGGATCAGAAGCGACGGCTTACCTGATTCCAGATATCATCATCGGTAGCCGATGCCGTTTCCTCAGAGTCTTGGGAGCTTGGGGTCTTTCTGATCCACGTGTCACTTAATGAGGGGAGGGTCAGATATGGTACAAACAATACCCAACCATTTGGGCTTCCCGTTAATTATTACCAAGGCCCAAATACGTTTTTACATGCAGTAAATCATCCACATCAAATCAATTAAATTGATTTCCTCATTCTCATTTGTATTACTCAAAGTTAACCATTTAAGGTGTGCGATCCATTAGGTTCTAATTAGCAAGACAGTGGGAAAATATTAGAACTCTTTCTAACCAACTAGAATTAAAACCCTTTTTTAATTCTTCCTTTATTTGGATTGATCACAATCAATCCTATGACTTCCACAAGCCAAAAGTGACATCTAGCAATATATCAAGGCGACCCAAGCTAACCAGAATAGATGAAGAACCTATTCAGTTGGAATTGCAATGCAATACGGTCTTTCTCTTATACAATGTTTCAAATCATATTATTAGGGTACGGATTGATTATGTCAAACCCCTAATATGATTTATAACCTCATGTGATTCAAAAGAACATGATTAAGAACAACTTTCTAAATCAAGCTCAAAATACTTTGGCCAAAGATTTACTGAATCACGTCTTGAAACATTCTCCTTCTTTATCGAAAGTAGAGATTCCTTATTGTACGTTCACATGCCCCTATGAAGAATTAAGAGATCCTAACAACACTTAAGGTAAATCTATTACGGCTTGCCTTTAAAAGCTATCAAAGATCAATAACGCATCATAGGACAACCATAATGCCTCAAGTCTAAGGACTAATTTGCATTATTGCAACTATGAGTTCTCGTTTGACATATAGATAAATACTCCATACGAGAACTATGGTTGATCGCGTTCAGTGTACTCATTCACTAACGAGCACCCACATACTTGTATTAGTGTGTTGACTACCGAAATGGTTTGAGACTAACCATCCTCCCAATTGAGCATACATAATATGCGCTAATCTTGACGGTTTATCAATGCCCAGTTAATAACTTATGATTATGAACATTTTGAGATACTACAGTTAGAGATTAAAGGTCTCATGAATCTAATCTTCTTTAGATTACTTTATCTCTTATTTAGCATACTCTGGACATTTGTTTCTTTTAGACGATGTAAAAGATAACAAAATAAGTTTTCCCTTTATGTATCATATACGAAATGTATTCTAAGGAGATTACATCAAATGTATTGGCTCTTAGGGCACATTTCTAACATTTCCCACCAGTGGAGGAACCAGGAGGGAAGAGGACTCTTGAATTTACTATCAAAATTGATAAACCATGAGTGACTGAAGTCAATAGTTTGATGGAGGAAAATAGTGTACCATGCTTCAACATGATCAATATAACTAAACTGAAGGGTTGACTTGAGGGTTTTAAAGTCATAACGGTATTTGCCCCAATCATCTTGGCTCAGGATTTGACGAATGTACATGGAATGTAAAAGGATAACGTTAGGATTATCACGGTCTTCAATTGGCTTAATTTCAATTGACTGGGTTTCATTGAGAATGTCTCTGTAATAACTAAGGGATTTGGAAGGGTGCTGTGGAAAGAAATAATGACAATTTGGAGGGAAATAGTGTTTTGCTATGGTGATTGGGTCGGCAATACTATCATAGGTGGATTCAACAATAAAGAGATGAGAATGACTTCTAAGAGTGTAAGGGGAAGTCTTTTGTAGGTTACCTGGACTTTGGCTTGTAGTTTGAGTATTGACTTAGAAGGAATTAATAACCCCTTAACCCTTCAAATACACAGCCAAAGCAGGAAGGTCGAGGGGCGTTGCCACGTGTCATTGAGGTCCCACACTTTATTCCATGAGGTAGTGCTCTTGACTGCATCAGAGGGCCCACGATCCACACGCAGAAGAACTAGCATTTAATGTACGAGGGAATAAGGGAAGTGATTGAAGTCAGCATATAGTGAGTAAAATCAGGAGGATTAGGTGCGAAATCTTGTGACTTGTAAGATTAAGTCACCAACTATCAGACCAGAACATTAAATGCTCCTCCAAGGCCCAAGGGCAAAGAACCGACGATTAGGGCGGCAACCGAGATTTATGGGTGTCACACCACCATACTTCACATTCCCAAATGTTGTCCAGATTACCCAATATCTCTAATCGACCACGTCATGCAAATATCAGCTCCGCCTTCCTCACAAGTGCCTCTTCTATAAATACCAAGCTCCAACTACATTTAAAGGGTTCAACACCCAAAAACACAAGCCTCCAAAAAGATTAGGTAGACCATTAATAAATTTTTCTTTCCAAAAAGACTGACTACTATCTTCTCTAAGCATGACTCTAGAAATGAATACATCTTTATACCATCTAAAATCACTTAATTTTGGACATCTAAGATTACTTAGCTAATCATGAATTCTGGCAGTGGTACTCCTGGGTGTTCCTATAAAATGTTCTATTATTGTATAAAGTAAAGTGTTGACTCCATCTTCAATTCCCATGTTAGCTTCATTAAGCATAGGGTAGCCATCTTCGTTTAATTTGACTGCATGTATGCTTTGTCTTTTTAACTCTTCAGTAAGGTGTCTATCCCACCGAGAACGTAAGGTTCTGGTGAAGCCTATTTCTAATAAAGGGACAATTTCTGACTGTCTTAAATTGTGATTAGTAACATAACTATTAGCTACCATAGACATATGTTGAAGTTTATTAAGGACTTCTTGTTTTGATAGACCATATTCCATTAATATAATTTATCAGCAGAAACTGAGAATTGACTTTGGGAATTTCTTTCTTCAAATTGAATATCTGAAGGGGTTGGTTTAGGATACCAATTTTTTACTAAGCTGGTAGGATTGACTTTATTTTTTAATTGACTTAACTTTATATTGTTGAAGGCATTTTCAAATTTTGAAATGTTACTAGAATCTGTTTCATTACTGGTCATGGACTATGGGTGTAAAAATTGAATCGTGGCAGAAGACTCTTAAGACTTTGAGGGTAGAGGTTTCAGGTTTTTCTTTGATTGGAGTTAACTGCTTGAGCATTTCTTCAATTTTTGCCAGAGTGGGACTTGTCTTGAGGGTTGGGCTTGACTTTAGGTCTTGGAATTTTACGAGGGGTTTTTCTTTGGGAGACTTAAAAGCTATTTCTTGGGGAGTTAGTTTGTCAATTTTTGTTTCTATTTTCTCTAATTGTTTTCCTATTATTATTAGACTTTGGTTTGTATAATTATTTTGTTCAATTAGTTTCTTATCATCTCACTCAGGAATTTTAAAAGGGCTAGCTGTGAGTTTAGCTTTTTTATGATTAATAATTATTGTTACGGCTGGGGGACGACTGGCTATGACTTTAGTATTATCTTCTTTTTTCCATTTTTCTTGAATTAAGGTTTATAATTCTTTATTTAGATAATGGCTTTCTACATAATCAAGATTAAAAAATTCTGACTTTGACGCTTTCATGTAAATTTTCCAATCATTAAAGATTTTATTTCTTTGTTCTTTATTGGGGATAACAATGTGATATTGATTTCTTCTGAATGCATTTTAAGGGGCATGTAAATGTTTGTCTAAGGTTTATCAGTGAATTTTAAATTTTTTGCTAAAGGTTCTTAACTGATTATCTACTGGAAGAGCTTCGGCTTCAAAATCAATTTATGTAGGTGACTCAGGGGAATTGGATTTTTCATCTTCTTTTGGGGGCTTTCCATAACATGGATGGTTGACTTGGGAGGTTTTTCTTAGTGATTCTAGTTTTAGGTCTATTAAGGTTTTTTCTAACTCTAGATCTCGTTCCAGAGTAGAAGAAGACGCAGTGAATGAGTGTCTAGCTGGATGCTTAAAGGATTGATTAGGTGTGGGAAGTTATTCTAATTTGACTGTGGATTTTGGAAGAGGTGGTTGATTTCCAAAATTAATTTTGACTGTACCATCTAGGTATTCTTGAATATATTCTAAATTGTTGGGTTATGTTGAATTGGAGTAGGTTGACTCTCAGTTG
This sequence comes from Prunus fruticosa, assembly GCA_018703695.1. Taxonomy (NCBI): domain Eukaryota; kingdom Viridiplantae; phylum Streptophyta; class Magnoliopsida; order Rosales; family Rosaceae; genus Prunus; species Prunus fruticosa. The sequence continues at coordinate 37,516,541 of CM031917.1, read as the reverse complement.
CTCGTGTCCAATCTAGGGGTAACTTGACATCTGACCATTTAATTGCATGAGGAACTCAGATATTGGCATTGGCTTTACTGCTTTGAATTAACAGGGTTTGATCTTTTGGACTTTTATTAAGGGCTTGGAAATTCATGTTGGTACCTGTTACTTTGGAAATTCATGTTGGTACCTGTGACTTTGGAGTAGATTCTGTAAACTAAAGCTAAAGGTTGTGTGCCAGGTAAGACTTCATAACCTTCAGTTTTAATATTCAAAGTTAAAGTTTTTAAAATATTGGAATCACTAAGGCTTACTGTGAAATCTGGGTAACAATCAAAGTGAATTGGTCCATTAAACAAGCTTGACTCTATAATTCATTAAGTGCTGTCACTAAAATTTGTGAACCTTCCATCTCTAAGAGACAGAGAAGGATGGAGGCATTAAGACCTATTCGGGTCAAAGGTTTAACTGCTACTTGGACTAAACCAATGTGAATGAAATTGTGACCATCTTTTCTATGTTTTTTAATTGACTCAAGATTAAATAACTGGCATGTTTCGTGTTCTTTACTAAGGGCATAGACTTGTTCAACTGTTTTAACATGGGTTGTTGACTTGAAAGAAGAAATTGACCAACGTTTTCTATAAATTTCTTAACTAGGGATTCTGGGTATATTCCAATCTTTGAAGCTAATTTCATTGTCTGACTCAAATTCTACTTGTTCTTCATTTACTATATCTAGGATTTTACTAATAACGGCTCTAGAACTGCAACTATTAATAGAGTTGGTTCTAAGAAGACGACTCATACTTACAAGAAAACTGGGTAAAGACTCTCAGGGTAGAAGACTTAACATAAACTTCTGATTACTGGGTACCTGTAAACCTAAGGATTCTCTCTCTCTCTCTCTCTCTCTCTCTCTCTCTCTCTCCGCTCACCGCTCATGGCGCAACCGCTCATGCCTCACCTGGGACTTACCTGTTTGGACTCTAGGACTTATTGTCAGAACAATCCAAATTTAATGCATATTAATTCAATCAATAAATACATTGCACATTCAAAACAAAGTCTACTCACTCCCAATAATTATAGCCGAGACCCACGGCTCACCTTCACAACCCGTCAATTTAGTATTCCACGCTCAACTATTCCATAACTTTAATTATAAAAATAATATCCAAGAATTTCATAAGAATAAAACAATATCATAATTCCAACATAATCAAAGTAGCTCAAATAACAATCAAGACTTGTTAATAAGGTCGTTCTAGTATTTCTCGAAGGGTGAAACTACCTCGAAAAACTCACAGTCAATTGAGGGGTCAAACTGTCCAAATTTGGTCAATTGGGCAGCGGGGCCCACGACCTCCGATTTTCGATCCCGAAGTTCCTATAGATTCAACAAGGTTTAGGATACACATCCTGCAAGTTTGGTCCAAATTGAAAGATCAGATCGCTCACGATCGCAAGATCCGACGGTTATCATTTAACGCAAACTTTAAGTTATTGAATTGGAACATCTAGGGCTCCGATTCACAATTCGTGAATTCATACACGATCCTAGGGATGCATAGATCAACATATATTGAAATGAAATCGATCCAACTGTCTAAACATATCGAACCTGACAGGACCTGACCCAAATTCCACTTTGGAATTCGAGCCGAACCCTGTGCGTGTCCGACACCTGGTGAGTGTCCGGCACAAATGACCAAACTGCCCTTTCAAACAAAACTCCAAACTAATCTCAAGTTTGACTTCTGTCGAAAATTCGAAGAGTCTCCCCTGTAATTTGAACATTTCCCAAAATTTCCTCCTGTAAAACAAGCATATATATAACCCAACTGCCAGCATGCATAAAATTATGTCCAAGAAAATCAAGCATCATATCATTTTGGCCTCAAGCCTCAACAATTCAAATAAATCATTCTGTTAACAAACTCAATTCTGATTCTTGGAACACTCTCAGAATAGTATTAGATTTCAAATAACTTAACTGGACTACCTGTCAATCAATTATCCTAGCGGCTGCACCTAGAATTCTAGGTTGCATACGTACCCTTAACCAGGGATCAAGCCGCACGTAGTTCTTTCCATTTATACATTGCACTTGTTATACTTGCACAGAATCCGAACATGTTTATTTATATTTATATCACAAATAATACGTTTGCGTAAACCTTCACACCAGTTTAAAACATTATAAAATAAACATTCATCTTCCACCTGGGTGTGTCTATCATTATCTGTCATTTCCTCGTGTCTTCAGTTCATGACACATCCTCGCAGGTCTCGGTGACACAAAGTCACCCGAGCCGCAACCCTTGCAGGATTCAGGTGATGTTTAGTCGACCTAATCCACATTTCTCAAAATAGTTCGTATTCAAACATATGTAAGTCACTTATTGCATTTTCTCTAGTTCATACACCCATATATATAATTTATATGTTATTGGCTTAAATTATATATACGAAATAAATAAAGATGAAAACAAAGATAGATTAAGGTGAACATAAAGATAAAAATAAAATAAAATAAAATAAAAATAAACTCAACACGCTTTGATGACCCTGTTTATCCTTGCTTCGAAATTTACTTAAGGCTCATATATATATATTTCCATCTTCATTTGTAAAACAATTTATCGCTTAGGAAATTAATGGTACCTGTATAAACTCCTCCATTTTAGTTTAACAGCAATCTCAAAACTTAAATTCTCTCTACTTATGCGTATCCTCATTCCTGATCCGTCAATCCCAAATATTCCGTCAATTCCATCCTCGCAGATCTCGGAAACACAAAGCTAATCGAGCCGCATTCCTCGCAGGCCTCAGAGACACCAAGTTAATTCGAGCCGCGCTCCTCGGAGGTCTCAGGGGACCATAAGTCAGCCCTAACCACGTTTCTCGCAGGCTTCAGAGACACCAAGTCAATCAGAGCCGTGTTCCTTGCAAGTCTCAGGGATCGTAGATCAGCCTGAGCCGCGTTCCTCGTAAGCCTCGGAGACACCAAGTCAATCCGAGCTGCGCTCGTCGCAGGTCTCAGGGGACCGTGAGTCGGCCTGAGCCGCGTTCCTCGCAGGCCTCGGAGACACCAAGTCAATCCGAGCTGCGCTCCTCGCAAGTCTTAGGGAACCGTAGTCAGCCCTGAGCAGCATTTCTCGTAGGTCTCAGGAGACTATTGGTCAGCCTGAGCCGCGTTTCTCACACCACACGGTTCAGGCGTCCCCGAACTCATGGGGCATTATTTATGAATGACCACTGTTTCAAGGCAACTAGGGGGTACTCCTGTGGTGGGTTCGAAAACAAAATCATATCTGAAACTTATCTTGAGATTCCTCTTATTTCACAAACTATTTAGATATTTAGCTAATTTATTAATTATGGCAATATGCCATTAACAAACCATTCCGAAACTAAAATAATAATATTTAAAAGTAATGGATAACTAAATGAGTACATAATTGAATAAATAAATAACTAAATAAATAATTCAATACCCATTGCCAGAAAATCTCAAATATTTGGGGCCAAGCATCCTACCCTAGATTCAGACCATCAATTGGAGTCACTTTTGTTCTTAGACCATGGCCAAAAACTAACCGGCACTAGCGGAAACAAAGCCGAAACTGTCGGCCAAAATGGGTATTTTGAACTATCTGAAAAACCTTAATATCTATCTACAATACCTGCATAAACAAATAGAGCATGATGAGAGGATGAATTTAAATACCTCACTCGACGGAATTGGCTGTTGGAATTCGCAGAAAAATGCAAGAACATTGTCGGAAAACCGAACCATTTTCTAAGCTTCGAATTCGAGCTCACCACCAACGAATCAAATCGGGTTTTGGGTGGGTTTTATAGAGGAGGATGAGGGGAACCTTTTTCGTGAAGGTGGCACGGCCAACCGGCGTCGACAGCTGGAAGTCGAACGGTCACTCCTGCTATAGTGGCTGCTTCCAATCCGCCAAGGAAGAAGAAGCTGGAAAAATGGAGGGGAAGAAGGAGAAAAAAAATAAAATTTGGCCAGGGACTGTAGTGGTACTGTGGCTACAGTAACAACTTTAAAAATTCCTTCTATGTCCTCTTTGTTTCTAGACCTTTCATCCTTCGTTACAACTCGGAATTGAGCATGCCGTGTGTCTACGAACTCGTTTTTGGGCAAGCCCGACACAACGGTTTCCAAATTCTTTTCCGGTCAAAAAGTCAACTTTAATCATAATAAAATATTTCATGGCAAAATTGTCTTTTTACCAAAATAAATTAAAAATTAAAAATTAATTAAGGACTAGGTTGTTAGAGAATCCAGGATAACACCTAATATGCGATATCCGATAGACGATCAAACGATAATCAAATTCATATCCGAGCATACCGTCAAGCTCGGGACGACATGGGGATTATTTTGGGACTCCAAGACCGGCCAAAAAGTGGCCCAAAACGATTTTCGACGATTCAAAAAACTTCAAACCGCAGGTCAAGGCTTATTCCTACAAGATCAGCACAAAGAGTTGAGTCACTTTTGTTCTTAGACCAACCCCAAAAAGTTACCGGAGGTGGTCGGAATTGAGGGACGAAACCGGCCAAAACTTCTATCGCTTAAATTCGTTTCAAAACACAGAAATTTCTCCTAAATAACACAACCAACAGCTAGAACACATTGAGAAGATGAAAAAGCATACCTAGGTCGTAAAATTTGGTCATCAAAAACGATCGAATGAAAAATGGGTAAATTTCAGTCGGAATTTTGCAGAATTCGGGGGGCTATGATGGCTACCATCGTCGGGGATGGGCTATGATGGCTTTAACTCTTTTTTAATTGGTCAATCTCTATTAAAAAATAATTTGCATTAATTACAGGTTCGAAATATTTATTAAATAAAGCAACATTAAATTAAAAGGAGCCACTAAGAGTCATTTCTCTCTCCTCAGATTTAGGAGCTCCTAGAGGTCTCCCTATTTTAGGAGGTGTATAGGGAGCATGGTTGGAGTTGTATTTTTCCAATTACTCCCTAAAATTTGTCTAAGGAGATGGTTTAGGAAGCCAATTGTGAATGCTCTAATTCAAGAATGTCAGCCACATTGCATTATGGTATTTTCAAATAAAAATGTAAACTACCCTAATCATGTATGTTGTTTAATAGCAAGCAGGGAACCTAAGTGATGGATACCCAACTGATCTTGACAGTATGTGTGAACTGGTAGTGTAATAACTCTTTTCTATTTTTTTCCAACCTAGAGGGATCAAATTTACATAGGACATGAGGAAGTTTGACCTAGAGATACACTGCAGCGCCTGGTCCATTACGAGCACCCTCCCTCTTCCCCACTGGTGATGGATTGCTAAAAGAAAAGTTATTAACACTCTATCACCAGTTATTCAAGTTGGATTGAATATAATATGAAAATATTTGCTTTTCTTTAATAACTTCAATCAACTTTTTTGTACATTCAAGTTGGAGGCATGTGAAAACTTTCACGAGAAGTGAAGACGGATGAATATTCTCGCGCTATTGCCACTTTGTTGTCTTGTCAGTCTTTTGTTGGATAATTTGGTCTATGGATGCTATTTTTTAGGGTTGGTCATTTATATCGAAAACTTGACCGAACCGACCGAATTAGACCGATTTTGGCTGGTTGGTCTGGTTTTGTAATTAAAATTATTGAAATCGGTAGAAAAACCGGCCAACCCGATGGTGAACCAATTTTGAATAGGTTTGAATTTTTTAAAACCGGCGAAACCTGAACCTGACCGCTTCCATGTAAATTGCGTAAAAATCCAAAAAGTGCGCACACATGGAAAATCAAACCCTGCTTAGGGTTCGAATGCAAGGCCCAAATACCGCTGACTGAGGCGTCTTTTTGTGCAACGTTTGTATAATTGTAGTATTTATTACAATGTAAAAGAATTAAAAAAACATTTTAAAAAATAGTTAGGGTTTCCCCTGCCCCACAAACTCTCATTTTCTTTTTTTTTTCTCCCAACCGTCATTCTTCTTTCTTCTTCATCCCGCCCTGCGCTCTGCTTCTTCTTCTTCTTCTTTCGTTCTTCTCTCCATCTTTTTCCTTGGCTTCTTCTTCTTCTTTTCTTCTTCTTCCTCCCCATACCCCCCAACTACGAAGTGGTCCTCAAGCCCTCAATCTCAATTCAATCCTTTGCCGTTGATGCTCGCCGAACCAAACCGCACCGTACCGACTTCTCGGCGTGCCGATTGTAGTCAGTCTTGTATCTCCTCGGTGCGGTGGCGGTCTACAAATATGTATGCCGATGACCTCCAGTTCGGTGGTCGGCAACTCTTCCAGCCACGGTTATTGAACCGTGAACACCCTTACTATTTTTCCTACAAAACATCATATGAAATAATTATTAGAAAATTATAATTTACATTAATAGTCAATAATTATCCCAATTGAAGACTAAAATTGTTACAACTATAACTAACGCAAATAAGCTTTTGAAATCAAAATTAATATATACAATCAAATCATAACACTCAATTCATATAATAAATTTACAAAATAAATTCAGTTTAAACTTATAATTAAACCACACAAAATATGGAAACATAAAATAAATAATAAAATAAAATTTGTATTTTGAAATACTCACAAAAATTCCAACATCTTTTAGAAGGCATAATTCTCCAAGATCATTCTTTTCTTTGTATGAAGCACATATTGTAAATCCTCCTTGTTGTATTTGCAACTCTTAAGAGTTGACATAATCACATATTGTAAATCTACGTATAAATGTTAGGAAAATCATATCTGGAGATTTGAATTCAAGAGTATGATTGCGTCTGGTGACCCATCTTACTTATGGCATGTTTACTAATCCGGAATTGGAATTCTCATCAAGAATTGAATTCCAATTTTGAGAATTCCTGTGTTTACTTCACATAACGGAATTGAAAAGTACGTGGGACCCACGCAAAATTAGGAATTGGAGGAATTCAATTCTTTGATATGATGAGGTATTCTAATTCAGGGAGAACCAACCCATCAGTAATTCGTTTTTTTCTACCCATTATATCCTCACACACTTTTCAAAATTCCAAATTTGGGGTAACCAACCCTTCTTCTCTTTTTTTCTCAGCCGCCATCTTCTCCCAGCTACCACCTCTTCGTGCTCACGAATTCTCAGGTAAGATTTCTTTCTTACTAGTTTTCTAGTTGTTGTTCTTAGTATTTCTTGAATATTATTATTTTGTATTCGTTTTCCCATTTTTCTTTTGTTTTTTTCTTTTGTTTTTCCTCTGTATTTTTGTGGTAATATTAATATATATGTAGATGATGAATTTCTGAGGTTCAGGAAGGATTCCATGATAAGTTCGCCATTGTGGAGTAGGAGCTATGGGTTTGGTTTTTGGGTTTTAGGTTTGGGTTTTTTTTCTTCTTTTTGGTGCTAAGATCTTTTTTTTTTTCTTCTAAACTTGTTCTTGGGTCCTAGTCGGTGTTTTACAAGCTTCTATGGGAAAAATAATTAGTATATCAAAGAGACTTATCTTTCCTATATCATAATACACCTTGTTAATATGCATTCAGTCAAATTTATTAGTTCTGTGACTGGTAGAAGATGAAGTATGGCAAATTTGTTAGTTCTTTCTATAACAATGATGTTGATTTGGTACTAACTGCCACTTATCAAATTGCATTTCATAATATTAATTGGTGTATACATTTTGTTCTTTTTCATTGTGTTCTAGTCTTGTAATTTGATTGAGTTTGTTTTTTTTTTCTTTATTATTTTACTTGGCAATTGATGTCCTTAATGACATTTTTTTCTCTTGTTATGTGATGTAGACAAATGGCTCGTCTAAGTTTGTCCACAAAGAAGAAATTACATGCTACATTAAATGCATTGATTGTCTACCTTCGAACCATATTTGTTGCGTGTGCTGCTGCTTATTTCTATGCTTGGTTTCATTTCCAAAAACACCTTAGAAGTCCCTCACGATCAGTTATAAGAGTCTATAAGCAATTAGATTACCTATATGGCCTAATTTATGCGAGTGATGTGACATGTATTGCCCAACTACGGATGGATAGACAATCATTTCATAAATTATGTCAAATTCTTGTCACTAGAGGACAACTACGACCGACTCGAAATGTGTCCGTAGAGGTGATGATTGCAATGTTTTTACATATTCTTGCGCACCATATTAAGAATCGCACAATCAAGTACAACTTTAGTAGGTCCGGTCGAACAATTAGTAAATATTTTCATGAGTGTTTGAAAGCAATGATTCGATGCCAAAAGGATTTTTGGAAAACACCCGAGCCTATCCTTAAGAACTCAACGGACCCAAAGTGGAAGTGGTTTAAGGTGTGTAATTTTGTTGCATTATTACAATTTTTATTAAAAGTTTTTTTTATATTTAACACATTATTAATTTAGCAGTCTATTATAATGTAGAATTGCTTAGGAGCACTAGATGGAACCTATATTAAGGTGCGTGTACCAGAATTGGATAAACCAAGGTATAGAACGAGGAAAAATGAAATAGCAACAAATGTTTTGGGAGTATGCTCTACGGACATGCAGTTTATATATGTTTTGCCCGGACGGGAGGGTTCCGCACACGATGGGCGAGTCCTTAGAGATGCTGTGACTAGGAGAAATGGATTGAAAGTCCCTAAAGGTAACATTCAAAAAATTTATTAAGTAAATTGAACTTCTTATCATTTAAATTATGAGAAAAATAAAAATATAACATTTGAATTTCTTCTTTAACAATAGGTTATTACTATTTAGTTGATGGTGGCTACACAAATGGAAAAGGTTTTCTTGCACCTTTTAGAGGACAACGATATCATCTCAACGATTGGAGAGATGGATACCGACCTACAACACCGGCGGAGCTTTTTAATATGAAACATTCAAGCGTTAGGAATGTCATTGAAAGGTGTTTTGGACTATTAAAAATGCGGTGGGCAATTCTTAGGAGTCCATCATTTTATGATATTACAACACAACGCCGTATAATTTCAGCGTGTTGTATGCTCCATAATTTTATAAGAAGAAAGATGCTTGTAGATCCTATGGAAGATAATATGAACACTCAATTGCAAGATGAAAATTTAGAAGCGAATGACTACATTACCGTTGTTGAGTCCTCAGATGAGTGGACTACATGCAGGCAAAACCTTGCTCTAGAAATGTTTAACACTTGGAGAGCAGCTAGGGAAGCTAGGGAAGCTAGGGAATCTTAATAAGTTAATGCAACTAGTTATGTTTTCTTTATTTTTAATGTGCGTGTAATGTGATAAAGACATAGACATTATTTGTATGTCTCAATGTTTTTGTAATAAAGTTTGGAATGTTTCTTTTAATTAAAGCATTGTTTCTCTTTTTTTAATCTTTGTATGGTGATTTACATTTCATTAGTTTAACATGGTACTAGGGAATGTTTAGATACTTGGATTCTGGTTTGATTGACAATTTTATTAAAGGAAGGGAATATATAATCTTAGCTGGGTTTCATACTTATGTTTGTTGCTAATATAGCATGGAGTGTAGGTCTAATTTGAAACGAGGAAGGCCCCAACAAAAACATTTTTGGACAACCAGTGAGGATGCAGCACTGATGGAGTCATTGAAGGAATTATATCATGACACGACGTGGCGAGCTGACACTGATTTTAAGAATGGTTACTTGGGCAAGTTAGAATGTATGTTGGAAGCCAAAATTCCCGGTTGTGGATTAAAGGTGTCTCCTCATATTGAATCACGAGTCAAGACATTGAAGTTAAAATATTTTGCCTTAACTGAGATGTTATCTCTAAGTGGCTTTGGATGGAATGAAGAGAAAATGATGTTGGTATGTGAGACAAGTGTATATGACGAGTGGGTGAAGGTACACTTCCTAATTACATCTAATTCCCTCTTCATAAAATCCATATATGATGCTTATATTTTGTATGATACTTTTTGTGCCTTACCTATTAAGGGTGAGCCTCATTGCGTTATAGCTGCAGCAACTAAAAACTTATTTGTTGAAATTTTTTATCATGAACAATTGTATTACATGTCTTTGGAATGCTTACTTATATGTTTTCATTGTATGTGTAGTCTGAAAAAGAGGCAAGTGGTTTGTACGATAAGCCATTCCACACTACTATCTCTTGGGAGAGATATATGGAAAGGATTCGTGCTGTGGGTGCAAATGCTGGTAATGCAGATGATGATGAAGAAGAAGTTAGACAAGAAGATGCAACTATGAATCACAATGAAGGTGAGGCTGATGATTTTGTTGAAAATGTGAACATGAATGTTGATTCAGGGTCACCATTTGAGGGGCTTGATGATTTTGATGCTTCCTTTGCACAACCAAATACCCAACAACAAAGGCCTACACATAGTACATCAAGTGTTGCTAATAATAGTCGCAATAAGAGGCCAAAAGTTGTGGATGAGATGACTAAGCAATTTTCTTCTATTGCACAAGCTATAGCTGGAGTGGGACCTAAGCTTGATGGCCTAGTTCATGTTCTCTCAACAGAAATAAATTTGACTGAATTGCAAGAGAAACTTCATGGTGAGTTGAGCAAAATGGAATTTTTGACTTCCTTGCAATTGTTTAAAGTGATAAACTTTTTGGCCAAAGAACATGATTTGCTAAGAGTTTTTTTCACCATGCATGATGAATCGAAAAGAGAATATGTAACTAATTTGTTGGAAACTTGGGAGCAATCTAGCATATAGGCAACGAAGACATTGCTTCTTTTGGGGAGTGAAGATTGTTGTGTAGATTTCAGCTGCACCAAAATTGATTCAGCTGCATCCTCAACTTGTGATACTCGCAAGTGCACAGGGATTGGTGAGTGCGAGGTCGATTCCACAGGGATTGGTGATTGAATGATCCAATTCGATTTTCCTACACAAAACAAAAATGAAAACAAAAGAAACAAAACAAGAAGAAAGAATGTACATTACAAGAAAAATAAATTACAACTTATAGAACATTAAAGAGAGCATTTGAGGAAGGAAGGAAAGTGTTTGAGATCTTTAGAGAGGGGAGAAGTGTTTGAGAGATTTGGAGAATTTTGGAAGAGAATTTTGGAAAGGTAATGAAAGTGGTGTTTGGGAACTTTGTGGATTTTGGAAGAGAGTGTTTGAGAACATGGGAAATTTGGAGAAGAAAGTAGAGAGGTGTTTTGAGAGCTTTGTGGATTTTGGAAGAGAAGGTGTTTGGGAAATTTGGAGAATGTTTGTGAACTTGGAGGATTTGAGAACTTGGGGAAGGTTAAAGAGAATGGAGAAGTGTTTGAAGAATTTAGAAGAAAGAAAATTTAGTAAATGATCTTATTACAACAATTGAGAACTACAAAGGGAAACTAAGAGAATTTGAGGGAGAGAAGGGAAGGGAGCTCTAGAGAAGTGTTTGAGAGCTCCCCCCCTTGGGGTGTGATTACAAGCTTAGAGAACTTCCCTATTTATAGGCCTAGGGGAAGTGAAAATCTGAATTATACAATAGGTTTACCTACCACACTCACTTCACCAACTTACAACACTTAATTCACCTAACACACTATTACATTTGAAAACAATTCCTCTTGTCTTTAGGCTTAGTGTTGCAACTCCCACTTCATCATCTTTTGACTCATTTGGATGCTGCAAAATTCCACTCAAATATAGGTATTGAATATGCTTCACCAAACTTTCCCACAATCAACAACATTTCATCATGCATATGTCATGCATGACAATGCATTGCAGCCAGCTTGTGGGCTCGTTTTGGGCTTGTAGCTCCAGTCTGAAAAATCTGGAAAAATATGGATCTTGAAGCTCTTTGTCTTATCTTTCCAAGAATATGCAGCCCAACTCAAGGAAAAATCGGAAAGGCCTTCAAATGTGATTTTTGGCCCAGTAACGCAGATGCTGCCGAATTTGACCTTAAGTTGCCAAAATATGTATAACTTTCTCTAGAAGACTCGGAATCATGAACCGTAAAATTCTACAGAAAATAGACTTCCGTATCTTTCAATGATGTATGGCTAATTATCTGGTTCTTCTTGAGTAAGTACAGTGTAATCCGTGAAGTTGACTGATCTGCAGACACCGTTTTTGAGCTAATTTGTCTCCAAAATGCAATTAGTGAGTCTCAAGCTTATAACACTGAAACAAACACAAAACTTATTAAAAGCACAAGTTTAACTCAAAAACATAACCAAATAATAAGTTAGAAGGGTACAAAATGATATGTAAATATGCACCGATTAAAGATAGTTTTTTGGAAATAGATCTTTTGCTGGCAGCATACTTTAGGGAACAAATCATGACCATTTTGTTGAGCTCATGAATCTTTTGAAGATACTATGAAACTTTTGTTGAGATTATGAAACTTTTAGGTAAATTATGACTATTTTGTAGAGAGTATGACCATTTTGTTGACAACATGATGTTGTATTGATCGATATGTTCCCACATTATGTATTTTGATATATTTCTAATGTGATGTAAAAGATTTGCATATTATGCTTGGAGAATTTGCTATTGAGAAGTTGATAATTATTTATAAGCCGTTCAAATTTATTAGTTCTTATCGGAATTTTTTGTATATAGATTTTAGCCCATCTTTTTCCTATCTATTAGAGAACTTTTGCTTTAGGCAAAACTTCACATATGAGATATGGACATGCATAATTGACTATACGAGGAGAAAAGAAAATAGGAACATGACTTTTTGATATGAGCTATTGCTACTTCAAATTAATGAGAAAAGTGTTAATTGGGTTTCAAATTAAAACGAAAAAACAATAATAATACCAAAAGCTTAACTACCAAAGGCGTAATTATATAATTCAAATTTGTCATCTATTTCAACTCAACAACAACAAGGACATTTTAGTAATTAGCACCACTCTTACCTCAATTCCATATGGTTTAGTAAACAACTTCATTAGGAATCCGGAATCTAATTCTCCTCAGTCCATATGATTTAGTAAACAACTTCATAGGAATTCGGAATTTAATTCTCCTTAATCCAATTCCTCTTGAATTCAATTCCTCATGAATTCAATTTCTCATAATTCAATTCCGGATTAGTAAACATATCATTAAGTTGATTATAGAGAATGACACATCATCTAGAGATAACAAGCCAAATCTCCTCGAACACACAGACTTATACCTTCAATGCAAGTTGCAACTTAGGATATTCAATAAATTTAAATTAAAAAAAATTAACTCAACATCCTTCTTCAAAATTAGAACAACAAATGAGGTTGATTGATTGATTAGATACTAGTCCTTTTTTTAGGAAATGATGTTTGATTGAATATAATCACGAGTACATACATCTTAGAACTTTCAGGAGAAGTAAAAACATATTGTAAATCTCCTATTTTATTTGCAACTCTTAAGAGTTGACATAATCACATATTGTAAATCTATGTATAAATGTTAGGAAAACCATATATTCATATTTGAATTCAAAAGTGTGATTTGAATTCATGGGTATGATTATGTCTATTGACCCTTCTTACTTAAGCTGGTTATAAAGAATGATACATAATCTAGAGACAACCAGCCAAATCTTCTCCACACACACACAGAGACCTATACCTGCAATGCAAGTTGCAACTTTAGGATATTCAATTAATTTAAATTAAAAAATATATATAGGGCCGTAGACAATACCTGGATTAATATTCCAATGATAAGATAAAGTTGGACCATATTCTGGTATATAAAAAGAACATTGTTTGGCTCATTATTTAGAAAGTACAATCCTTAAACTTAGTCCAAAAAACATATATATGTATGCTTAAACAACTTACTAAAAATGCAAAAAATAAATGTTATCGTCTAAGTATCAACGATAAAAATAACACTGGCTTCTGTAATGACACATTTCTCATAATATTTCTTTACATAAATGAATTTGGTAATAGGAGCTTAAGTTGTGGCCGGCATTTTTTATTTAGTTTTAATTTTTTACTATATACTTTCTATTATGCATGATTTGGCCCTATATCACTAGCTAGTAGTGCATCGCATGCTAAGAGCCTCAAGATTGATAGAATAGAACCCACTATGATTATTGAACCTCTCTCTCTCACCTACTACAAATAAATTGATTAGCTCTCATCTCATCCAAGGCGGCCTGAGGGTGTGCAAGTGGTGCTACCGCACAGAGCCCCCAATTTTTAAGGCCTTGAATTTTTTTTTACTTGTATATTATGGATATTAATATTATAGGTATTATATATATACTTGAGCTAGTAGAAAAGTAACACAAGTGTGTATTTGGTTGAGTTACAATTCGTCCCCTTGATTTTTAGTAGGCAAGTTGGGAAACAAAAAAAGTTTATCTTCTTCCTCTTCCTTTTTCTCAAATTGAAACATTAAAACTTTTATGAATATTATTTATAATTGTTATTGCATGCTAATAGATAATTATTTTATGGTGTTAAGTAATGGAAATTTTTTTATAAATATTTTTATATTAGATTCAGGTCTTCCGTTTAAATTTCGCACAAAATCCTCAAAATATAACTAAACAATTTAATAATAAATAAAAGACGGGCTTGGAACATCGCAATTGACTCGTTGACGTGTGGATGACTGTTGTGCGTGGGATTGTGAGGTGTTATCTAAATTTAAATAATTGTCACCCTCCATCATTTCATGTCATCTGCGGCCCCTACCGACCCACCCACCAACGCTGGTAATTGCCATTTACGTAGATGAGTCCATCAAATTATAAGCACGCTTTCCTTTTCTTTTCCAATAATTCTAAGGCACATTCAATTTTGGTCACCGAGTAATAAGTTGAGTGCTGGTCTCTCGTTGGCAATGAATAATATTTAAGACTAATTTGTATTTGGGTTGACAGTATATGAGTTGTTTTGTACGGCTGAGGGGGCCTGCCTCACGACTCTTGAGTCACGACGCCTCAACGTAGGCTGAGCTGGTGCTCATGGCTTTATTTATAAAGTTAGGTAAAATAATAGACTATTCATCACTTGCTGACCAATATATATACCAACTTGAACAATTACATACTAACTCCTCCAAACAATCGAAGCTGAATGTATATGTCAGATTCATGCCTATTTGGCTACTCAATTTTTAATGAGAGAAACGATAGTGTATTAAACTTATACACACTATACGAATACTATGATTAAAATCCAAAACTTCTTTTAAAAGAACAATTATTTCAAACCACTATTGAATTTTTAACAAGTCTATTTAACTAAATATAACAAAATGAAAAGAAAAAAAAAAAATTGATGCGTCTCTTCGGTTGCTTTGTTCAAAGTACAAAAAAAGAAAAGAAAATCATGTGGAAGACAAGTTAGCCAAACACGTTTTTCAAACTTTTTTCGACATCAATTTTCAATCAATAGGCTGAAAACACCAACCAGCTGTCGGAAAACCAAAAGGTAAATCCAATTTTTCTTTCAAACGTTATCAACTTATTGAGAAATAATTGAAGAAATATGAAATGTTGAATTATTAAATTCAATAACAGTCTAATATATGATGCAGTACAAACCCTACTTAAAATGTGTGGTATAAAATCTTACTCAAAATGGTGTGGCATATAAGGATTGATTTGAACTCAATTTAATTTAAGCCGAATCATCACGGAGTTAGCTAGGGAAATAATTTTGCTTACTACTACTTAATGTATATTATCATCATCACCCTTTTTAATACTTGACATATATTCATAGACATAATCATAATCAACTTTTTATTTTGCATTTATAGAATCATATTAATACACATAATAAATATTAAGAATAATAACGAGAATACATTTTGAATTAAAATATTAAGCAAAAATGCTCTCGGAGTGACATGACCATACATAAAGGGCCGACAGATTTTAGAGATCAGCAGAACGACGTCTCTTACAAGTGGAAGCTCCTATCGCTCCACTCCACACCTCCTTTGTCTTTATTCTAACCTCCTCAGCTCAGCTCTCTGGCCTTGTTTACTTGTTTGTTTGTTTATTACCAAAACAAAAAACAAACAAAAATAAGCACAAAAAGGATAATATATAAACTTCTCAACCCCACCGCCTTTTGTACTCTCTCTTTTATATCCTTCTTCTAATTAGCTAGCTAGCTAGCTATCAGATTCAGCAGCAGATTAGTTGACATCAATTTTCCCGGGAAAGTGAGAGAGAAAGAGCGAGAAAGTTCGAGAGCGTTTTCATTTCCTCAATCTGTTGGCTGAGAGAGGCATTGCTGTATGTCAGTGGAAAACTACTCCAGTGACAGTTACTACGGTGGATACGGTGAGCTCGATAACCCTTCGCAATGGCCGCAACTCAGGAAAAAGCGACGCCTTGTTGCCTGGACGCTGCACCCGCCAAATCCTCGGCTCTGCTTCGCAAGGCCTCCGACCCGATGCGCGATTGGACCATTTCGGGCTCCGATCCGTCAGAGGATCCGATCCGCAACAGAGCTGCTGTGCCGACCTTGATCCGACCCATCGAGACCCTTCCTGCTACTTCTTCAAACACCACTGCCACCAAAGGTAGTAAGAATATCCTTCTTTTTTATTTACTGCTTTGTTTCCAATTTTTATTTATTTATTTACTGCTGCTTTTACAAATAACGATCTTGATTTTAAGACAATGAAGTAATTATCTTTTTTATTTTTCGCTGAATAAAATGATTATCTTTTGTTGTTTGGTTGCTGAGAATATTAAGGAACATGAAATAAAAGGAGATGGTTTTGAGTTTACGTGTACTAGTTGGTCGAATGAATTCACTTTTCCAGTCTTCTGGGGTCCAAAATCTTACACGCAAGAATTTTTTTTTTCCCATTTGTTTTTTTTTCTTCCAGTTTAGAAAAAAAAAGTTACTTTCGGATTAAACTGGTCTTTGCTTACTACTGCTGAAGGAAAAATAAAGAAAGATTTTTGTTCCAGTTTTTCAAAATTGAATTAAGCAGGCTTTCCTTCTTAACAATCTCATAGTTTGGCCTCTCAAAAAATATAAAATAAAATAAAATAAAATAAAATAAAAAGGACAATCTCATATTCTGGGTGGCATTGATCGCAGATATGTTTCTGATGATTCTTGTGTAATTATTCATATAGGCATCCCAGTCATGTTGAGGGCTCAAACCAGCCATCCTTTGGAGCCCTTATCTGCTGCTGAAATCTCTGTGGCAGTGGCCACTGTCAGGGCAGCTGGAGCAACCCCTGAGGTTAATCACATTTCTATTATTGCTTATGTTTTAGCCTAAAATATGGGTTGGATTCTGTTTACCAGGAATTCAATTTTGACCATTGATTTTCTCATTTGAGGATTATAGGAATTGATTTCATTTCTCTTCAGGTGAGGGATAGCATGCGCTTTGTTGAAGTGGCTTTGGTAGAACCAGATAAACATGTTGTTGCATTGGCAGATGCATATTTCTTCCCTCCTTTCCAGCCATCTTTGCTTCCCAGAACTAAAGGTGGACCTGTGATTCCTAGTAAACTTCCTCCCAGGCAAGCAAGACTTGTGGTTTATAACAAAAAGTCAAATGAGACGAGCGTCTGGATTGTTGAATTATCAGAAGTTCATGCTGCAACTCGAGGTGGTCACCATAGGGGTAAAGTCATTTCATCCAAAGTTGTTCCAGATGTTCAGCCTCCCATGGTATATACAGCCTCCTGTGCATTGTTATTTCTTGATTATTATTTTTTGAATGTGCTTCCCATTTTAGAAAAAAAAGATTTTTTTCATCATTGTTTCTGAAAATACAGGATGCTATGGAGTATGCTGAATGTGAAGCTGTTGTAAAAGACTTTCCTCCATTTCGGGAAGCAATGAAGAAGAGGGGTATTGAGGATATGGACCTTGTGATGGTGGATCCCTGGTCAGTTTCTAAATTGAGATTCTCTCAAATAAATATGTTGCCAGAATATGATTTCACTCTATGTTTAGCTCTTTGTGTAATGTTGTGGAGTATGACTCTTCTTAACAGGTGTGCTGGATACCACAGTGAAGCTGATGCTCCTAGCCGCAGGCTTGCGAAACCGCTTATCTTCTGTAGAACTGAGAGTGATTGCCCTATGGAAAATGGTTATGCTCGTCCAGTTGAAGGAATCCATGTACTTGTTGATATGCAAAATATGGTGGTTCTTGAATTTGAAGACCGCAAACTTGTTCCCTTGCCTCCTGCTGATCCATTGAGAAATTATACTCCAGGTGAAACACGAGGAGGTGTTGATCGAAGTGATGTGAAACCTCTACAGATAATTCAGCCTGAAGGAACAAGTTTTCGTGTTAATGGGCACTTTGTTGAATGGCAGAAGGTTCTTGCTTATTTTCGGGAACTACACCATTGGATTGTCTCATCTCAGCATGTCATATTGATTCTTATTCTCTTTTTCTTTCTGCTTGGCAGTGGAATTTCCGTATTGGTTTTACTTCCAAGGAAGGTTTAGTTATCTATTCTGTCGCGTATATTGACGGTAGCAGAGGCCGGAGGCCTGTGGCCCACAGGTTAAGTTTTGTTGAGATGGTGGTCCCTTATGGTGATCCAAATGATCCGCATTACAGGAAGAATGCATTTGATGCGGGGGAAGATGGGCTTGGTAAAAATGCTCATTCTCTTAAAAAGGTTGGGATACCTTCTCTGTTTCCATTTCCCCTTCCATCTCTATCTTTGCTGGATTATATATGCATTTTGACGTAATTTTGGTGTTGCAGGGTTGTGATTGTTTAGGCTATATTAAGTACTTTGATGCACACTTTACAAATTTCACTGGGGGTGTTGAAACAATTGAGAATTGTGTTTGTTTGCATGAGGAAGATCATGGAATTTTATGGAAGCATCAGGATTGGAGAACAGGTTTAGCAGAAGTTCGACGATCTAGAAGGCTGACAGTATCTTTTATTTGCACTGTTGCTAACTATGAGTACGGATTTTACTGGCATTTTTATCAGGCAAGCTATCCTCTGCCTTGATTTCACTGGGGATTTTGATTTGCTTGTATTGCTTTGATTAGAAGAATCACTTGTGTCATCGTGTTCATAAATTATTACCTATAAGTTATACAGATGCCCAGTACTGTGATGGGACAGGGCTGGGCCACCATCTTGATGGTAGCATATGGATTCAGTTACCATAGTAGAGTCTGTGTGCATCTAATCCATTTGATCTACCCTGCTCTCTTTCTTTTGTGTATGATTTTGTTGTTTGAGTTCAGCAACTAAAGTGACAGTCATGCTTATCAATTTTCTTTTGTAGGATGGGCATATTGAAGCTGAGGTGAAACTTACCGGAATTCTAAGCTTAGGTGCACTGCAACCAGGAGAAACCCGAAAGTATGGTACAACTATTGCACCTGGACTATATGCACCAGTGCATCAACACTTTTTTGTAGCTCGTATGGACATGGCAGTTGATAGTAAGCCTGGTGAAACTTTCAATCAGGTCATTCATGTGTTCTTTGGATCCTTTATTTATAGTCCTGTAGTTTGTTAGATCAGGTTTTGAATCTACCAATATTTATATTGATAAAAGTAACATCCTAGTTTCTTTTCACTCTCAAGTCAACTCTTTAGCAAGAAATATGGATAGCCATTGCAAGTGATTTGAAGGATCAAGCAGCCTTGTCTTGCTGTGATTCCAATTCCAATGTTTGTTCTCTTAAGACTTCTATGATAATCATTCATTATTCATGTCCTTTATGGTTTGTTCTTCAAGCGTTTCATGGGTCAATGGTTTAAATAACTCAATAGAGCTGGGTTGTGGTTCTTCCTCTGGGTGTTGATGCCTTATTTAAGAAAATTTGTGAGCCCTTGGGATTAACCCAAGAGGTGAGGGTGGGTGGAAAAATGGTTTACGATTACGCTAGGTCAAGGGTTCAATTCCCTGCCATTGTAACCCAAAAGAAAAAAAAACATTCCGTGTCTCAGCTTTACCCCTTCCATAGAGTAATTGTGGAAAAAATCTCCTGATGCATATGTAGATCCAGGGGTTACCCGGGGCCCCAATAATCTAGGAGCCTATAGGAACCCATATGAAATTCTTGGGATAAAATTTTCTGATGTCAGGGTTATATGTGAGATTTTAAAGCAATGGTTTTTCTTATGATCCTGCGGTTGTTACATTTGCTGAAATGGATGCCGATGCTTTACAAAATGATAGAAGCATACAGTCTTTTGTATCATTCAAAATTTAAATTTTCATAGTAGAATTCTCATTATTACAAGGCTCACCTTATTATGCACTGTAGGTCAACCTTTCACTTTCCTTTTTCTTTCTCTTTGAATATGTTGATAACCATAGCCTTATTTCTCTCTCTTTTGCTTTCCTTTTTCCCTCAGGTGGTTGAAGTAAATGTTAAAGTTGAAGAACCAGGAAAGAATAATGTTCACAACAATGCATTCTATGCTGAGGAAAAATTGCTGAAATCAGAATTGCAAGCAATGCGTGATTGTAATCCTTTATCTGCTCGCCATTGGATTGTAAGACAACACCCTTTAGTGCTTTAGGAATGATTAAGTTTTTCTCTTTGCAATTTAAGTTCATATATTGGTTTCTTGAATGCCACATGGTATTTCCTTATTTTAGGTCAGAAACACCAGAAACGTCAACCGGACCGGGCAGCTAACGGGTTACAAGCTAGTACCTGGTTCAAATTGTTTACCACTAGCTGGTTCCGAGGCAAAATTTCTGAGAAGAGCTGCTTTTTTGAAGCATAATCTTTGGGTCACATCTTATGCACGCGATGAAGTGTATCCTGGAGGAGAATTTCCTAATCAAAATCCACGCATTGGGGAGGGATTGGCCACTTGGGTTAAGAAAAATCGATCGCTGGAAGAAGCTGACATTGTTCTTTGGTGAGTGGACTTTTATTTCTCTGAAAAGACTAAGATGTTAATGTGCGTGTTGAGTTCATCCTATACTCTGAAAGGGGGAGGAATATTACTGGTCAGGGGACAATAATCCTAATTTTTAGTTGAAGTGAGAAAACAGTACAATGAGAGTACTCATGGGATAACTAGGAAGGTATAAATGGGCCTCATAACCACGTTTGAAACTTAGGACAAGGTCTTCATTAGCTAACTGAGTGAATAAAGGAGGATACAGTCCATCTCTCCGTGTTTATGTGTTGGTATGGATCCCAGCTGAATGCAGGATCTGATAAGTGTCCAATTGTTGCAGGTATGTATTTGGAGTGACACACATTCCTCGACTGGAAGACTGGCCGGTGATGCCTGTAGAACGTATTGGTTTTACGCTCATGGTACATAATTTATCGTTTTTGTTCAATTTCTTCCTCACTTGTGTTTAAATACTCTTACATTTGTATTATATACCTTTTTCCTAGAACAGTTTTACTGTATCTCTGTTGACATATGTAGAATTTCAACTCAGTACTTCATGGGATCAAAGGCTTTCTGTTTTTACAAAACCTTGCTATATCTCAAAGAATACAATTAGGTTTGATAAAGCCTCATGATTCTGATTTGCCTTACTATTTGTAATGCAGCCACATGGGTTCTTTAATTGCTCGACGGCGGTGGACGTACCCCCGAATACATGCGATTTGGACCTCAAGGACAATGGGATGACTGCAAAACCTATTCAGAATGGACTACTGGCTAAGCTCTAAAAATGAAAAGGACGAGGATGCATGCTACAGAGAGATTCAACCAAAACCTATTTAGGTAGTCAAGTGGCATGCTTATGGTCACATTAGTTATATTTAAGATAGATCAACGAACTTGTTCTCTTATTATAAAACAATGTATGGTGCTGAATGTCTTTGTCCAACTCTTTTCTTTGGTGCTCAAACTGAGGCTGGTCATAGGATGACATGAGTCATGGTCGCTGTGTGAGGCTTCCATTCCATATACAACAAGCTTCTTACATTTGGTTTGATTATAATATCCCTGGAATGATTGTCATTTAAACGTTGCAATCTTACTCTTATTATATGGAGCGCTTCCAGTTATTGGAGGACGTAATATTATCACACGTTATTTTTGTTAATTTTAAATGTCAACTTTTCAAGACAGAGACGGTAGTAGTCACAGTAAACTCAGTAATTCCTATGGAACTTAAGGTAATGGGCATTTAATTTTTTTTTTTTTTTGGTAAGTACCATGAGATGTCCCCGCCCAGCTTGCTTGTGCGCACCTCGACTAATCTCCACATGTGGAATTGAACTTGTTGCTGGCCACTAGGTATTGCAACTGTTGGGACTCGAACTGGAGAGCAAATCTGAACCCCTAAAACTGTTTATTTTAAAGAATGTAATTTAATTTAAAAAAAGTTTGTATCATATGCGGGTTAGGTTAATTGTTCAAGGGTGCAGGTCTGACTCCTTGCCACTATGATTCCCTTCACCTTCCCGTTAAAATATGGCAATGTAAAAAAATAAAAATATTTACTTCCAATTAGAATATCGCTTTGTAAAAAATATATGTGTTCTTTATACTTACAATTTAAATAACTTGTACTATATGAATGCATGACATTCAACTGATACAAAATTAATTGTGGTTGTCACCTAGTTATAAACAATTTTAACACATTGGGTTGATTATTAATGGCATAGATAACTGGACATTTGGGGTTCAAATGGTATTTCAATGTTTTGAAAAAGAATAATATTTAGTCTTCAAATCGTGAAAATCTGCCCACGCGGTAACTTTGCTATTGATATTGGGGCTTGGAAACAAGTTTCTTTCCTTCTTAATATAGTTCTTGTTGCTCTCCCAAAATAAAAGAAAACAATAATCGATAATTAATGTGAAAATCCCTAAATACACGTTTCCAATTCCGACTCCCCAGTGGACCGCGCCCCTTTCTTTTCTTTTTTTTTTTTTTCTATAAAAAAAAAAAAAAGGACCCCACTCCTTTCTTAAAAAGTGGGAATGAAATGACCATGGGCTAGAAAGTCATTTTTGCCAAAAGAAAGAAAGTAATTAGAAAGACTAAAAAACTAACGTAAAACACCGGTTACGAAGACTAATTGACTCGTCTTCCTTCTAATTTTCAATTCACGCGCCGAAAATATTATCTTAAATAAATAAAATTATTTAATTTTATAAATTTTAAAAAAATGAAAATGAAAAAATAAAAAATAAAAAAGAATGTTCAGCGTACGGAGCAGAGCAGACACACACGGAAACATGCCATTGTCAACAAGAAGCCAAGAACCCGAGAGGAATAAATAACGGTGACAAAACTGAGAAAACACCCCTCTTCTTCCCCCGCTTTTATTCGTCAACTCGGCCGCTGACTCGTCCTCGACTCACTTGACTCGCCTCCCCAAAACAGCACAAGCAAGAGGAGACTGAAGTGAGCGATGGCTTCGGAAGAGAAGCGCATCGAAGACGAACTGTCGTACCCGATTTTGCTGTCGGAGCGGGTCCGGTCCGCCGTGGACGAGGCTGAGTCGTTCAAGCTCGAGTGCTCCGAGGTCGGCAAGCAGGTAGATCGCCTCTCACAAATGCTCCGAACCGTCGTCCGCTTCGCCACGACGGCGCCGTTTTTGTACGAGCGCCCAATTCGGCGTATCGTCGCCGAGGTCTCCAAGAATCTCGAGCGAGCCCTAACCCTGGTCCGCAAGTGCAAGCGCCAGAGCGTCCTACGACGTGTCGTTACGATCACCAGCGCCACCGACTTCCGCAAGCTCTTCAACTTCCTCGAGTCTTCCGTCGGAGACATGAAGTGGCTGCTCAGCATATTCGACCCGGACTCCGGGGGAAATAACGGAATTGTGCTCTCCCTTGCCCCGATTGCCAGCAACGACCCGATTCTCTCGTGGGTTTGGTCCTTCATCGCCACCATTCAAATGGGTCAGTTGCCGGATCGTGTTGAGGCTGCGAACGAGCTCGCTTCCCTGGCCCAAGACAACGACCGGAACAAGAAGATTATCGTCGACGAAGGTGGGGTCTCGCCGCTGCTGAAGCTCTTGAGAGAGGGCTCGTCGCCGGATGCCCAAATTGCGGCGGCGACGGCGCTCTATAATCTGGCCAGTGATCAGGAGAAAGTGAGGACCATTGTGAATGAGGTTGGGGTGCCCGCTATTGTGCAGGTTCTAGGCGACTCGCCGATGAAGGTTCAGAGTCGAGTGGCGACCTTGGTGGCGAGAATGGCGGAGCATGACAGTGTTGCCCAAGAGGATTTCGCCAGAGAGAATGTGATCAGGCCGCTGGTGACGCTGTTGTCGTTTGAGACATTCGTGGAGGATCGGAAGATTGAATTGGGTAAGCAAAGCATTCACTCTCTAGTTCAGATTAACAAGGAAATGGAGAAGAGCACATTAGCAAAATCCAAACCCAGTAGCAATAGTCGTGAGAGTAATTTTACACCTTACTTGAATTCGTATTCAAGTTCTTCTTATACTTATTATGCGGAGGGGAGTAGTCGTGGGGGACATAATCATAGGAAGGAGAGGGAGCATGAGAAACCCCATGTTAAGCTTCAGCTGAAAGTTAGTTGTGCAGAGGCTTTGTGGATGCTTGCTAGAGGTAGTGTTTCGAATAGTAGGAGGATAACTGAGACGAAAGGTTTGCTTTGCTTGGCTAAGTTGGTGGAGAAGGAACAGGGTGAGTTGCAATTCAATTGTTTGATGACTATAATGGAGATAACAGCTGCGGCTGAATCCAATGCTGACCTTAGGAGAGCGGCGTTTAAGACCAATTCGCCAGCTGCCAAGGCGGTTGTGGATCAGCTCTTGAGGCTGATCAAAGATGTGGATAGCCCGACATTGCAAATTCCAGCTATAAAATCAGTTGGTTCATTGGCTAGGACATTCCCTGCTAGAGAGACCTGGGTCATTGGTCCCCTAGTGACTCAACTTAGCCACAGAAATGTAGACATGGCAACAGAAGCAGCAATTTCACTTGGGAAATTTGCTTGTCCAGATAATTTTCTCTGTATGGAGCATTCAAAGACGATTATTGAGTTCAATGCTATCCCACCTCTGATGAAACTGCTAAGAGGCAATGAACACTCACAGTTGCGTGGACTGATTCTCCTATGCTACCTTGCATTACACTCTGGCAATACCAACGCTTTGGAACCAACTAGGGTGCTGACTGCTCTTGAAGGGGCAGACCGTAGTGCGCTGCCTCAACATCCCGAGTTGAGAGAATTGGTGGCGAAGGCAATATATCACCTCAATCTGTACCACACTGGAGGTCATTCTCAAAGGCTGACATACGTGCCTTGAAAACAAGTTCAGCGGGCTAGAGGACCGAAGTTTGTTGCAGGAATATCATTGTGCTGTGCAGCAGTAGTAGGATCAGTTTGATACTTTTGAAAGGGAAGGAAACAGGGCTCATACAAACATAGTTGAATTATAAGATAAATGCAAAAGTTCAGAATTAATTGTTCTTGAGAAAAAAAACAGAGATGACTTGTTTATATGAAAAGAATCCTCTATCCTCAGTTCTGTCGCATCCTTTCTCGTAAGGTTCTATTTTCTCAGCATTATTTTGCGCCAATTGCATTTCTTTGATTGCTGATACGTGTGAATGGATGGGTCAATATCTCTGTTCTCTCGTATGTGATAGTTTGCGGGATGATTAGGGTTAGTTATCAAGAACTTTGGGCCCATCTAACCTTCAATCAGCTGCATGTGAATCGATCAATCTGTTGCAGATGTAGAGTTGGTTGCCTACCCGACACTGTTGTTTAGAGGCCCCCTCAATTATGCATTAATAAACTTCTCTTCTTTTCCCATCTTCATTTGGAGACGACGTCGTTTCACTTTGAAAAATCTACCAGACTTCTCACATCATCGAAGGAAAACATTTATAATAATTCTTAAGACTTGCACACGATAATGGCTTCATCTTTGGAGCAAACTCGTTTAGTGAATTATTTACGAAGAATGTTTTAAATACAATTGAGCTTTCTCATACAAACAAAAATCTCAAGTTTGCCACCTGGAATAAATTACAGAAAAGAAATCCGATAATGGCTTTAGTACAATTTTCAGTGGGATGTTTATGAACATTGTCACATCAAGTAATTCCCTCATGACACTCTTTCGACATCATTACTAACTCACTCTGCCTAAGTTAGCATTGCAAATTTTCTGTGCAATAATACTAATAAGTATGCTCAATGCAAAGGATCCACGGGTATAGTGGTTTGAAGTATTTGCTCCTTTAAGTAAGGTTCTGGATTTGAATTCTAGCATTCGTGTAGTGTGAGTGAGCTTAGTATATTATCGTCCATTTCGATAGAAAATGTCCTAAATAGAAAAAATAAAGTATCCTCAACTACAACCAGTATTTCGTCAACAATATTACTTCTAGAAAATAATTTTCATAATCACAAACAAGACATTACAATGAAAAATGAGGTTGAGCATTCTCAATGCAAACAAACAAACTTAATGAAAGGAAAGCATATGAAAGAGAAGTCCACATGCAACATGCTCGTATATGTATTGGTGGTAGAAATCCTCCATTGTTTTCTATTTGTTTTTCCCTCTACCGTTTTCAAAATAATCTGATCAAAGTTATGTACATAGAGATAGATGGGGACTCTTGTTCATTATAATTACATTAAACTATTCTCAGCATCAACAGGGCAACTTCTAGAATCTCACCTAAAAATTTATTTAATCGCAACTAGTTGGGGAAACTACATTGATCCTACTTTGCCGTTCTACCAAAACACTAGGAAGCGAAAGACTCATAAAGGTATAACATTCAAGAATTTACATAAATGGATTGGCAAACGTACAATTTCCAAATGCGTACAAGCAATACAATTTGAAACTTCTTGTTAATTCGTTTTGATTTAGTCCTGTGGTGGCAGGGTAAAATTCTCCATAGGCTTGAAAACCATTTGTGGTCAACAAGTCAACTTTCTTTGGTGTACGAGTGTGCCACTGTTAGTAGTCAAAAACCCTAATAGACTTACAAAAAATAGATAACTTGCGCCCCAAGTTACTGACTTTAAACAAGTGATTGTGAATTTGGGTGAGGAATATCTCCCAAGTAAGTTCTTTTCTTGCCTTAAATTGATGAGGACTTTACAATTTCTCACAGTGAAAAATTAGTAGTTCTGGCCAAAATGACTATTGAAGACAAATCAAACTGTTTCAAAGAAAACTGTCTATTACACAATTTAAAACAAAAGGGAACTGCCACGTCTGAAAGGACATCAAAACATTGTTGCCTGTGATTCAGGCTAGACTCCTGTGTATCTGTGCTGAATTCAAACGTCAGCACCTTCAATGATGGCTCTGCTGCACCGATACGCCAGATTTTTGGGGTATGCTCGTATCCAATACGGCTCCAATATTCGATACGGCATCGATACGTATCCGATACACCGCGTGGCGTATCGTAGACTTTTCTGAGATGTTGACTTTACGATACGGCTCTGATACTCCATTGATATGGTCACGATACGCTGGCGATTGGTCCCGATACTTCAAGGGGTAACTTCGACGGCAACCAAAAGAGAAGAAGAAGAAAATAGGAAGAATGAAGAATGAAGAAGAAAAGAACTTACTTGCGCCTCCAGATTGCAGCTGCCAGTTGGGGGCAGTTCCTGAGGCGGCTAACTAGTGAAGATGATGTTGGGTGCCCTAATTACTATACGCTGCGCTTTAGTTACATTTTAGGTGGCCGTTGTTTGTCTTTTACTTTTTCAAGTCTTGGGCATTCATTTGGGCCCAGCCCAAAAACTGAAACAAGTCATATATGGCCTAGAAAAACATAAATAACTAGAAAAAATGGCCCAAAACGCTAATTTTACACATATATATATAAAATATATAATTTTACATATTTATGTTTATATATTTATATTATTTTAATTGCCGTATCGAATGCCGTACCCGTATCCTACTTTTTGGAGATTTGCCGTATCGATGTATAGTATCGTATGTATCGCCGTACCCGTAATTTACGTATCGGTGCAACATAGACTTATGGGGTTCAGTTGGAAATCAATACTAATGTTGAGATTGACAGAGCTTTAATCTATTTTAGCCATGGAGAGGCTTGTCGGTTGGGCAGAACTAGGATTTCTTCAGTCTGTATTGGATTGGAAGTGGTTAGATTGATGATTTCTAGTATGGAACTGGACTTCAGCACCTGTTCTACTTAATTGTCTAGCTGAACCAAATTTGTATCGAGAGAAATCTCGTTTCCTTTGCGAGCTACCTCCCTGAGTTGAGTTGGAGTTAGAAGTCTGAGTTTTGCCTGTTTTGTTTAGGAGCTAGATGGATTTTCAAACAAAGTGGTCTGATTGCTTCAAAATCTGAAGGCCTTTTTGAGATCGTATGATCTTGTTTAAGTTCGTCAAAATGACTGAGAATTTTTGTTTTGATTGAATTTTTGGTTGTCTTTATCCTGTTCACACCCTGTCATATTTATAGAGAATCCGAATGAGGTATTGTTCCTTAATATCTGGAGGACGAATTATTTGAAAGGATTCCTTGTTCCAAAGCGAAAAAGGGATAGTGGTTTAGTCTGACAAAAGAAAACCCCCTTTCATGCTGATCAATTTTGATCTTCTGTCAACCAACTCTCTTATCTCTTGTTTATCTCTCATAAACCCCACTTGCCCTTATGCAAAGCCCTCATGAGCATAGGAAAGAAACTTGGCCCTCTTTTATGGCTTTAAATGGTTATGGGGAGTGGTTTTCCGATTCAACCTTTCTACCAACTCCCCATCACGTCCTTTACCCTGTTGAAATCTTGACTTTAGAATCACGTGGGCCTTTGTGGAGAGAACGATCTTCCTCAAAAATATGATGACTTGACTCTTGACTTTGTGATTGTTTAGGCCCAAAAAATTCAAGGTTGGGCCCGAATAAATTCCTAGCCCAATACAACGCCTTATTAAGAAAAGACAAGATTTGGAGCACGCAAAAGTTCGTCATACACACTCACATGAGCCACAGTCCATGTGTCATGCCAAATAAATAGTTTGTCATGCTAAGAATTGAGATGAGCCTATAAAATGCATTGGCTCTACAAGCCCATGCTAACTATCCCGTCGAGCATCATATCCCTTTTCAAATGCGATAAAATTCAAGCACGCCAATCGACATGCCATACCAAGCGAAAAATCATTATTTTACATCTAACCACGCTACAAGCTTAAGTGGGCCCAAGCCACGCAAATGCCCGGGGCTTGCTAAGCGGGTTTTGGTATGAATGGTAACGAGCTTTCATGAGGCCCATTGATGAACCGAGAAATGGAAGTTTTGGGCCGCTTGGAAGCCCCAAAACTCAAGCCCATTTCTTGAGCCCAAATATGTAGGTAAGCATAAAAGATAGAGAAAAGGAAACCCAATACTCTAGAAAAATTATCCCATTGCCTTAACAAATAGCCCCATCACTTTAGGAAATTAGCCCATCCCCTTAATGGGCTAACCCATCACCTTAGAGAGGCCCAAGCAACCAAGAAAATATCTGCAGATCTCCAGCACTTAGCTGGAAACAAGGACCCCGATAAAATCCAAAGTATCTATGTATGTAAGCTGCTGAGAGGCTCCAACACGTGGGCAAAACAAACCTTAAGGTAGCACATTCAAAAAACCAGAGGATATTAGCGTGCGCAGGAGAAAAGGCATCCTTCAAACCAACGCTATTATCTATCTCCTTCCTTTAATTGATCTTGCCATGAAATAGGAGAAGAAAGAAGGAGAGGAGATAGCCAAAGATAAGAGATAATCACTGGAGCGGCTGCGAGAAGATTTCTGCACCCCCAAAATCTGGTCTCTGTGTATTGGGTAGAGGAGGATTTCACAAAACAAGGATGGATTGAAGGAAGAGAAGAGAAATGAAAGGGAAGACTTAGCAAAATTAGAGAGAACCCATTAGGGTTTCTTGGAAAGGGGGAGCTTCCAGTGGCTATAAAAGGGGGGGTATCCTCTACCCATTATCACAACCACAACAAGAGAGCAAGCATCATCTCTCATACTTAAACCTACATCCAGAGAGCAAGCATTATCTCTCATCCCTGAAGCTCTGCAATTTCGTGCCATATTCCTCCATCTCCTCCCATTTTCTCTTCTGGCAAGCTATTCCAGAGTTTGACATAGCTTTCGTCAGGCTGCCAGAAGGTTACTCAACACACCCATTCTCCTTCTCTCTCTCTCTCTCTCTCTCTCTCTCTCTCTCTCTCTCCCCCATCAACTAATCCTCTTGAAATCCCTTCTCCCTTTACCTTAAACCCCTACTTCTCATAGGAAATCATAGCCCTCTCTCTCTCTCTCTCTATGCTAAACTCATGATTGTTTTGCTTCCATGCCATAAGCCTCTTATGCCAAGCTAAGTATTTATCTGGAACGACCTTTAGTTTTGCTGGTGAAGATAACCGAGGTGCTTCCTAAGGCTCAGCTACCCTTTCGAAGCATTCTTGAGGTCTGATTCTCGAACTCAGACACAAAGGGCAATTTCACAAGTTTGGCTCTTTACAGCAGCCCAGGCCCGCGGTAGTTGCCGGAACGAAAAATTTCCTACAATGATCAACGATGATGATCAAACTTTGGGCCTTCGGAGAGATTATAAGCTAGGTTTTGATTTTAAACCAATTAAATGACCAGATAAAATCACCATTAGTGGTAATTAATCAAAAACTTGTAAAAATGTTTCTTGCAATTGGCTCGCAACAGTCCCGGGCTTCTAAAATGATCTGGGCTGATTTCTTATTTTAATAAAACAAAGCCCAAACTCCTGTCGTCGTCTTGGGCCAATAATCGAGTTGGGCTGGCACGTGGACTTTAAGGCCAAACACTTCTATCACTCTTTGCTCAAAGCCTCCAATTTCAATACTATGATTATGATCAACAATAAATTCACTAAAAAAATAAACAGGGGAAATCAAACCTTGCAGATAGGAAATTCTCAAATTGCACTTACCAACTAGGTCTCCTAGCTCTGTAGCATCCACCATAGCCATGGCCCAATCCAGAGCGGAATGTTGATTGCTTCGGTTACTACTTGGGCTTCAGGTTAGGTTACGCAGCCTAGTGTTTGGAAAACTTCATTCCAAGGTGGCCCACTTAGCCAGCCACCAAGCCAAAAAATTTCTCTCCTGAGGAACCTTATTTAAGTGCAATAAATAAGGACACAAAATTCAGTCATTAGATCCATATGGACGGTTGAGATCAAATTTCCCCCTTAACTTACAACCAGCTAGGTGAAACCCAAACTCGAAATTAATACCCAGCAAAGGTTGAACATGTTCAACACCCATGAGTTTGAAGTTTGAACACAAAAACCCATAGAGTTAAGAAACATAGCTAAACTAGTTTGGAATCCTGCTTAACGACAGTTGAAGGCAATTTCATTCCCTGAACCTTGAAAAATTAGTTAGTTTGAGTGGAAAGGGAGAAGCCGTGGAAGGAGTGAAGCAATATTCATTAGAGTAAAACCGTGATTCTTCCATTTTGGAAGTGATAGGTGTGAATAT
Source organism: Prunus fruticosa (assembly GCA_018703695.1). Taxonomy (NCBI): domain Eukaryota; kingdom Viridiplantae; phylum Streptophyta; class Magnoliopsida; order Rosales; family Rosaceae; genus Prunus; species Prunus fruticosa. The sequence continues at coordinate 37,485,175 of CM031917.1, read as the reverse complement.
TCCAATGAAGGAGAGCTTAGACAACCTTAAGTTTCAAGTGGAACCAGCATTTAGTAATCTGCAAGTAATTTAGTGGAATTTCAGTTTAGGATTAAAGTTACGATTTTCCCCTATTTTTGCGGTCAATGGTGTTGGATTTGACATTTCGTAATAATAAAATGAACATCATGTTAATAAAATATCAGTAACACGCATTTACAGAGTAACAAACTATCAATAATGAAGGGAACAAGATAATCTTTGATGATGTTAAAGCCGATGAGATTTATCAGTAATCCTTAGAGCATCTCCACCCATAAAGGCTAAGTCTAGGGCAAGGGCAAGCAAGGGCTGCCACTATTCACATGAATAGTGTCAGCCTTGCCATTTGTGGTTCCACCCATGAGGGCTAAGTCTAGGACAAGTCTAAGGCAAATACTATTCATTGTACTTTATTTCCTATTTTTTTTTTACTTTAAACCATTAATTTTGATAATCTTTTGTAATTAAATTTTCGGATAAGATTTTTAGTTGTCACGTGTCCATTATTTTTCAGAAAAGATTTTCGATGAGAATCTCGGTTGCCACGTGTCTTATTCTAGATAAATTTTTGGATATTCATTAAAAATAATTATAATCTCATATTTCAAATAAGATTTTCACCCTCTAAAATTGTATCACGTGTCCCATGTCAGATAAGATTTTCAGATATTTAAAAAAAAATTATAATCTCATATTTCAAATAAGATTTTCACCCTCTAAAATTGTGCTACGTGTCATCTCTATCTTCTGAATCCCTCTATAAAATATAGACCCTCAACTCATACCTCTCACACCATCTCTTATCTATTCCTTCATTTCTCAGATTTTACAAAACACTTTCTACTCTCAATGTCAAACTTGAGGAGGATGTTGGAGAGGCAATAGAAACAAAGGGAAGAAATCTGGCGTAGACGTGCTGAAGAAGATCGAGATGCCAATGAAGAAGAGGAACAAATGCTTGCAGCAGCGGTGTGTATGCTTAATCAATCAAGGCAACACCGTCGTCGTGCCCTGAATGTGGACAGACGTAGGAGTCTAGGGGTAAGAATCTCTTGGAGGATTACTTTATCCCAAATTCGTTATATCCTAAATATAAGTTTTGAGAGAGATATAGAATGCAGCCACATTTGTTCCAAAAAATCATGCATGATATTTGTAATTACGACACATACTTCATTCAAAAACATGATACTGTTGGAGTTTTGGGTCTTATCCCAGAGCAAAAACTTACAGCTGTTTTGCAGATGCTTGCTTATGGGGCATCTCAGAGGGCAGGTGGATGAGATTGCAAGGATAGGAAAATCTACTATCCTAGAGTGCTTGGTGAGATTTTGTGATGCAGTGGAAAATTTGTACACGAGGGAGTACCTTCGCAAACCCACGCCGAGGGACCTGCAAAGGCTTCTAAAAAAAGGTGAGGATCGAGGTTTCCCAGGAATGATTGGAAGCATCGATTGCATGCAATGGCAGTGGAAGAGTTGTCCTACTACTTGGCAAGGAGAGTACGGGAATCGGAAGGGCCAAAAAAGTATAATTTTGGAGGCCGTAGCTTCATTCGAGACTTGGGTTTGGCATGCCTTCTTTGGGGTTGCCGGATCTCAGAATGACCTCAATGTCTTTGGTTAATCCCCGGTGTTCGACGAGGTATTGCAAGGTCATTCCCCCCAGGTCACGTACCGTATACTCTGGTGCGTACTACCTTGCCGATGGAATTTATCCTAGGTGGACGACATTCATGAAAACAATTCTGAATCCCCAATCCGAGAAGGAAAGAAGCTTTGCTTCCTTTCAAGAAGGTTGCAGGAAAGACGTGGAGAGGTGTTTCGGTATCTTGCAAGTTCGTTGGGCAATTATTAGGGGTGCTGCTCGGATGCTAGATGAGGAGGTGCTGCGGAGTATTATGATGACTTGCATCATCCTCCACAATATCATCCTCCACAACAAGATTGTGGAGGATGAGTTTGACTACGATGCTCCAGAGGTGTTTGAACCCGATCCTATGAACACGGCGTTGACAAGAATATATGAAAGGCCGATGGGACCAAATGGACTACCAATGGAGCCCGAACTGTTACTTCGGATGGTCGATTCAACAACCCTATGATTGATCGTTATCAAGAAATGCAATCCTCATATGTTCACGAGAGACGTCAAGTTGACTTGATCGAGCACTTGTGGGAGATGAAAGGCAATCACAATGGATGAAGTCAAGATTAGTGCTTTGTTTGGAATTATGCTTTGTTTTAAATTATGCTTTATTTTGTGTGTGGTGTTTTTGGAATTATGCTTGTTTTTATGCTTTCATGTATGGTTTGTTTTGTGTGTTGTTTGGAATAAATTAAGGTTTGTTTTTAATTAATCTTTTTTTTGATGCTCAAATGTTTTTAATAAATAGTTGTTATAAATCCATGGAATGTGGATGACCACCATAACATCCATTACCTCCACCACTTATTGCTTTGTAACCTATGCCCTTATTATTGTAATTAGTAGCTATAAATTGTGAGTTAAATACCTCTATTGTAAGCCTATAAATAGACGCTTATCAAAGATTAACATAAGAAGTTGATACAAGTTCATAGAACAAATTCTCTGTATTTCTCTTCCTCTTATTGCTCTTTACAATTCCCCCTAGTTTTATAACACGTTATCAGCACGACATTGCTCTTGGTATGTTTTCTTTCTCTGAATTTTCTTTCTTCTTATATGAGCTAGAGTCATCACATGGTATAGAGTTTCTTTGTACTCACCATCAGACTTCATCATGCTCGTTTAAGAAAAAAAATTCTCCTTCTTATTACACATGAATATAATGCCATGTTTTTTTTATTTGTTTGTTTATTTAATTTTAAGTATGATCTTAATTATTATGATGAGTTTGTATTATACAAAGATCAAGGCCCAAAGTTCCTCGATCTTCATCATATAACTAGATTAGGACCTAGAGTCCTTTTGATTGAATCAGAACCTGAAGTTCTTTGATTCCAAATAATTGAGGGTATGAAGTTCCGCGAATTTAAAGAGCACATAAGGACATGAAACTCCTTGATTTTGTATTAATCAAAATCAGAATTCCATGAAGCCTACATATGTCAAGAACCCGAACCAGAAGTTTCGAGTGCATATACATCGATTTTAGTATGAAGTTCAAAGCACAACTATTAATTCAATTTATTTAGATCTATGTATTTGAACATGAAGTTTCGAATATATGTTGATATGAACCTGAAGTTCATTACTTATTTGTGCCTATATGAACCTGAATTGGTTGGAAATCCAATTCTTAAACTTGTAGTTTTATCTACATATTGAATCCACATTAATATTGGATTATCTTGGAATTTCATAGTCTTTAATTTATTTATTTTATTCCTCGTTTATACTACTCTACTAATTTTATTTTATTTTATTTTATTTTATTTTATTTATGTTGGGCTATTAGTTAATTTCGTTTTACAATGGTAAAATTTTTGTATTACTGCCCCAATATTGACAGCCAGAGGCGTCTATTGGAGAAACTTCCTACTTTCTTTTGTGGGTAGAAAGTTTATGATGTCATGAACCAGAAGTTCGTAAGGCCCCAATATTATATAACTATTAAAGTAGTTGAAGATTATGATGTCATGAACCATAAGTTCATTGATTGGATAACTTTTATGTTGTGGCATGACTGTCTTGGCAATCCATGTTCCATAATGATACATAAGATTTTTATAAATTTGTAAGGACATTGTTTAAAGACTCAAAATATTGTCTTGTCCAACAAATATCATTACAAAGAATGCTCACAAATAAAAGCTGTCATAAGATCATCTAAGTCAAAAATTGACTTTGAGCCCTCTTTCCTTAAATAATTCAAGGGGATATTTGTGCCTATACAACATTTAATTATGGATCACTGCACCAGTTTTATTGAATGTGCCTACTAAAATGGTCACACATTTATCTCTTGTCAAAACGCTTACGAGCACAACTCCCACATTATCCAATCAAGTTAATTTGACTTGATAATGATGGTGAGTTTATTTTCCTACATTTTGAAACAATTTTCCCGCCGTTAGGGGAGAAATGGCAGTTCCTGAAGAACATCGTGAAATAGTATTGAATCGGTCCGCTTTTATCTCATCAAGATAATGCATATATAAAGTTATGAATATGCAAGCATGGATTGATATTCATGTATGACAATCCATTAACATGACAATAAGTGACTATATATAATGCATGCATGGAGCATGACAAAAATATAGATTCTAAAAACTTAACTCTCCATAAATGGAGATTATTTGAAAAATTTAAGCCCTATAAAAAATAACGCTCTATAGGAAGTTATGATCCATGAATTCTAATTAATTCATCGTAAAAGAGATGTTTGTCCCATAAGTGACAACATAAGCCCCTAAAGAGGCATTGGTACCCCAAAGGAATGAGATGCTTATAAATTATGCATGCGCATGCACATGAGAATTGTGGGATCACGAGTTGATGATACATTTGGTTTATTAGTAGCTAGTACAATCATCAAAGGCTATGATTATATTAACTCTCACCTTATGAATGTGGACAAGTTAAGTGATTGGCCAAAAATGGAAATAGGCAATTCCATTTATCACTAAATATGAAAGATTGGATATTGAACTTATAACTCAAACACCAAATTACAAATGTTAAGTATGAAGGTTATGGATTGGTGTTTGTGAAGTGAAATAAGATCACTAATATGACATAAGGTTTCCTAGTAGAGACATGGTTTTAGTCTCCCATCTCATCATAGATGCATCCACATTTCTATAAGTACATTTGTTATTTTAACGTGAAACTTATAGCATGTGTTAAATGCATATTTATTAAGACTATATGGTACATGGAGATCCTCAAAACTCATGAAATATTTGAGATATATCGCATGAAGCAACCCCTTGAAGGATATAAAGTACCACGATATTCTTGATTAAGAGTTAACACTAAGAGTTTGAGTATTTTGAATTCAAATTTGATATTGTTGTAACATATTCTAACTATTAAATTAGTTGTTGATGCCCCTAAAGAGTTCAATCATTTGAAAAGTGAAAAGCATGTCGAATAGGGTGATAAACGAACATGTATGAAGACAATGTCGCTTGTATTGCTCAAATCAGAAAAGGGTTCATCAAGGGTGATATAGTTTCAGAAAAAAGTCAAGAGATTGGAGTTAAACAAATTTGTTCACAAGATAATTTGGCGAACCTTTTAACCAAATTTTTTTATGAAGCCTAAATTCCAAAAGTTAATGAAAATTAGGGAGAGCATCCCAATTCTACTACATACAAGACATATGCGCGTTGTACTCTTTTTCCCTTCGACTAGGTTTTTATCCCACTGGATTTTTCCTAGCAAGGTTTTAACGAGGCAACATAAGCATGTCCAACACCATATCAATGATCGAGAAGAAAGTTGAACTCTTTTTTCCTTTCTCTTCGGTTTTGTCCCACTGGGTTTTCCAAGCAAGGTTTTTTAATGAGGCAACAATGTCATTATATGGTGGACATCCAAGGGGGAGTGTTATAAATCCATGGAATGTGGATGACCACCATAACATCCATTACCTCCACCACTTATTGCTTTGTAACCTATGCCCTTATTATTGTAATTAGTAGCTATAAATTGTGAGTTAAATACCTCTATTGTAAGCCTATAAATAGGCGCTTATCAAAGATTAACATAAGAAGTTGATACAAGTTCATAGAACAAATTCTCTGTATTTCTCTTCCTCTTATTGCTCTCTACAATTCCCCCTAGTTTTTATAACAATAGTCATATTATTTAATGTTTTTTTTATTGAATAAAAAGGAAACAATACAACAAATTAAAGGATAATACAACAATACAACATATGGCAAAGGTGTTTCAATACAGCCTAATGGTTTTCATCATTTAACCAATTCGTATTGCTAGGTCCGTCGTCTTGGAAAAGTTTTCTTCTCATCACATCCCTTCTTCTTAGCTTCCAATAGGCCTTTGTTTCAGGAGACATATGGTTCGTATCCATGGCCATGATTTTCATCTCTCTATCCTCCATGTCTTTTTCTTGTGCCTGCTGCCTGTTGAATTGCAAATGCTTCCTCTCGTGCCATGTCCAATTCATCTCTTTTCAAGTCTCTCTCAATTCTTAGTGAGGTGTTCTTAGCTATTTGCTCCAATAATTGTACAAATTCATTGTTCGAAGTGCCACCTCTCTTGGCCTTTGCCGCCTTTTTCCCAATAGGTCTCGGCGGACATGGGAGTGGTGACTCCGTTTCCATTGGAGAGTCCAATGGCGAATCGTGGACTGGCTTCTCATTCAACACAACCGCGGACCGGTGGGAATAATTTTGAATCTCGAACAATCCTTCACAACTTCCCAACATTGGAAATGCACGAAACTTTTTTTGCCTTGCCCCATGGCACCGAATCACATTTGTGCTTGTATGATCTATTAAAAATAAATAATTTGAAGTGCAAGAAAAAAAAAATTATTATGCAAGAAAATATAAACTATTTTGAAATGCAAGAATAAAATTGATTATGCAAGAAAATATAGACAAATTGGAAATGCAAAAAGAAAAAAAAAGATTATGCAAGAAAAAGAAATAGAATATGCAATAAAAAAAAAGTTACATTAAATTGATCAAAATGGCAATTATAAATATTTTACCTTATCGGATAGATTTTGACCGCTTCGAATGTTCTCCCTTGCTTTTGTCAAGGCATTTCTCCATTTCCCTAACTCTTTATTCATAATTTTCCATCTACTAGACAAGGCCATTTCGGTTCGAAATGGAACCCGATCTTTGACAAAATTCTCCATGAATTTTGCTCCACATATGATGGAATTTTGGCCTAGTTTGGGATTGCTGCCGCTTTAAAAAAAAAAGCTGCTTCTGCCTGCTTTAAAAAGAATCAGCTGTAAAGTAAAGCAGTTAAACGTTTAGTAAACTGTAATTTTAAAAGTACCTGTGAGTATGAAAAGCAGTGTCTAGAGCGTATGGTAAATTTTACCGTAAAAGTGCTGTAACTATTTATAATTACTAAAATGGACATGATACTGAAAGTGCTTTTTACTAATTTGTTTGGTAAAAAATAAAACTGTAAAGTGCTTTTTACTAATCTTTTAAGAAGATGCATGCATTAAACTTGCACCAATCTTGTTCCTTAATGTTTCTAGTTCTTGTGCTCCAGGCCCTTGAATAATATGATATTCTTCTTGTGCATCACCCTCCATCTCCATTGCATTTGGGTTGTCATTCACTTTGTCAAAATGAATATCACGTTGGGCGTGCCTCCTTATATAGTTGTGAAGTGCCATAGTTGCAATTACTATCTTCACTTGCTTATTGAATGGATAGTTAGGCATGTCTCGTAAAATACTCCATTTTTTCTTCCATATGCCAAAAGTGCGTTCAATGACACTCCTAAGGGAAGAGTGTACGTGATTAAATACTTCTCTACAACCTGTTGGTTGAGTACCCCTACGGAAATCTGGAAGATGATACCTTTCACCTTTATATGGTCCCAAATACCCGCTCATTTGTGGGTAACCCGCATCCACAAGATAATATTTTCCTGTAACCAATAAGATATGTTTAATTATAATATAATTTGAAAGTGCCAAAATTCGAAGTTTAATGATATGCACATATTTGAAACATTACCATTTGGAGGTTTGGGAAAATTTAAAGCATTATTTCGTAACGCTGATTAAAATACTCTTATATCATGTGCAGTGCCTTCCCACCCTGCACATGTAAATATGAATTGCATGTCAAAATTACATGCAGCCATTATGTTTTAAGTCGGTATTCCTTTCCTCCCAATATATGGTACTTGATCTTCCGGAGGTATTGAGGCTTTAATATGTATGCCATCTATAGCACCAATGCAATCCTACAAACAATAAGAGAAACATTTCAATAAATATTACTTTCTTCGTAAAACAAACAATAAATTGTTGTATCTAATTTTTACCTTAAAATGGGGCATATATCTTGAATATCTGAATATCTCTTTCGGGACTCCCTTAAACTCAGGATCCAACGGTTTTATGATATCAACGGCCATAAGGCATACAATATCAAGTAATTTACCAAAGTATCTACTCACAATTTCACCAGAATGTTGAAATCGTTCTTGTGCTAGCCTATTCCCTATACCATGTCCTAGAATGTGCACAAACATTCCCAACATCTTAGCAGCGCACATTCTCCTAGAACCTCTCAACCCATAATTATTTTCTAGGTCATTGCATAATTGCAAAAATACACATTTATCCATTCTAAACATTCTATAACAATGTTTTTCATTCCCCCGTAACATTTCCATCACCCACTTATTTCCTGTTTGAAAAGAATCCATACAAGGACTTTTATGAATATACTTCTCATAATAATATTCCATAGTACGAATACAGACACATACAAGTTGGTTGAACTCCCTTTCATCTCCTGAAATTTCCATATCTTGAAATAAACCTGCAGTGTTATAGACATTCTCATCATCATAATCAACTGAAATCCACATATGCATTGATATAAATAAAAGTCATATGAATTTTCACCAAAAACAACCATCCAAATAGCAGTCACATATAACTAACCATCCAAACAACAAATTCAAAGAGCAAACCCAAATCTGAAACCTAAAAAATAAATCCAAGTAGCAAAACAAAGTTCTAAGAAATATTAGTTTATTTTTCAGAAAGCTCATAGTTTAGCCATTGAAGCTTGATGCTAGGATCTTCCATAGTTGTGAACATTTCTCTTTTCTCTTGATTTAGAAATAATCGAGTTGCAAACAACCACAAATGGCTCCCAGGCCCTGCTCCAGGTAAAGACGAAACTGCTTTCATAAGTTCAGCAATGCTGCTACCTTGGGACCCTTTCATCATCACTGAAGTTGTATTCCTATTCTCCATTACATCAACCATTCGCTCAATTTGTTGTGACAATTTAACAGCACCTCCTACCTTCCCCACTTTAGTAGCAACTCTATGTTCGTTCTTCTCTTTCTTAACCTATGTATCAAGTTGTTGATTTGTTCTATTTTTCCCATTTCCACAAGATTTTTCAGTAACTTGAATTGTTTCATCTGGTACGTATATGGGATCATCAGAAGCATCAATTATTTCCCCTTCCCACAACATTTTTCAGTAACTTGAATTATAATAAACAAACAACATTAAAAAAATATTAATAACATACCTCAATTTTGTTATGCCACCATTCGTTAGAAGCATCAATAGTCCCAAGTTTGGAATTCCACCCAAGACCAATTTCTTTTCCAATTAGTTCTTTCCATATTTTCCATTGTTCCTTAAGTGAATCCCACTTATTTTTCAATTGTGATTTATCATACTCGGCTCCTTTCTCTTTACTCAAGGCAATCCTCACATTTTCCCATCCTTCTTTCTTAAAGTGAGTACTAGGACGATTACCCGCCTCCACCTCCTTCATATACAAGTCACAAAATATACTTGTATTCTGATTATTCCATATAGCCGGAACTCATGATCCACTAGCCACATTATTATTCTTCACCATCTGTGCATGTCCTTGTATAAATATGACGTATTGGGAGATGAACAGGTTATAGAAAATAATGTTTTTACTAAAAACATGCAATTATTAATAAGAAAGAGCAAAGCTTTATTTCTTTTATTTAATCAAGCTCTCTAGAAAATAAAAATAAGAAACAATAAGAATAATACATATATCAGTTATGGAATAAAATTCTATGTATTCGCATTCAAATTTCCATATTCACGAACAATTGCTAACCTTAATTTACAATTGCAATCTGTATGCTGAAGAAATATCTTTTAAGCGACTATTCTTTTATTACCATGAAGGAGAATATGGAGATGGGGGATGACTACTACGTTGAACACTTCGTTACCCAGCTGTCTATAATGTGAAACTAGACCCAATAGAACAGAGAAAAAGACTGATTGTAGACTTAAGTGGAGACAATGAACACAAGTGGTTGATAGAACAGAAGTCTTAACCCATCAAGGCTCGCCTCTTATCTATCTCCTCTGGTTGTTCCATCTCTCTCGCTCTCTTTATTTTTAGAAAATTCAGATGTATGAAATCATGCACACATGCACATGCACCCGCACTCATGACAAGCACACACACAAGAATCAGATGTACATAATAAGCAGCAAAGCACATATATAAAGAATCTTCGGCTGTGATTCTAAAATCTGATCCTAGTGTTTTACATAAAAAAACTCAACCAGTAGAAGGAAAAAACAAAAGCAGCACGTTTACATACATTTGAGAGATTGAAGAGGTTGAAGAATCGACCTTGTGAAAGAGATTGAAGAGATTGAACGAATGGTTGTCTCCAAACTTGGGAGGCTACGTGAAGATGAACGTTGGTGTCTGCAAATTTGAGAGAAATACGTGAGGATAGATTTCTAACCTAATAAGGGTATTTGTGGAATTGCGAAAATTTCATTAAAGGGAGCGCACTGCTTCAATTGAAAGCAGCTTTAAAAAGCAACCCTAGGTTGCTTTTAAAAGCTGCTGTCAAAAGACCATTGCTTTTAAAATAAGCAGGATATTTTATTTTTACCAAATACTTTAAACTGCTTAACTTTAAAGTTAAGCAGGTTTTTAGCGAAAAAAAGCAATCCCAAACGGGGCCTTCATCTCATTGCCCATGATAGGGTCATGACTAACATTCACCCAAGACTGACACAACGCAATATCTTCCTGAGTTGCCCACGAGCCTCCGGCTTCGCAGAGGAGGCCATTTGTTTTTTTTTTTTTATACAAATGGAAAGTAGTAGAAAAATGTGAGTGGAGAGTAAAAAATATTGGAAGGAGAAGAGTTTGTAGGGAGAATTGGTGTGGAAAGTGAAAAATGTGAGTGGAGAGTAAAAAATATTGGATGGAGAAGAAATTATATGAAGATTTGGTGTGGAAAGTAAATAAAATGGTTAGGTATTTATAGGGAAAAAATACATAATTTTTTGGTATTTTTTATAAAAAAATTCAAAATTGGACCGTCGAATTTCTTGAAAAAAACCGATCGGAGAGTCCCGGTTGCGACACGTGGCACATGCCCTTTGGAGGCTGTCGAGGGCTGACGTCAGCGCGCGGCAATTCAAATTTTTTTTACCGTTAGCATGTGAATTCACGGCTTCCATAGTCAATCAAAACGTGTTTTTCCCTGCCAAATTGCCAATTATGCAAAGCGTCATATTTTCTCTCTCTTTTCGTTTTTTCTTTTTTTACTGTTTGAGGTAATGGAGTATGTGCATTATTGTGCATACGCTAAGGAACAGTGCAAAATAGTAAAAGTAAAAAAACAAAACAAAACAAAACCATCAATGAATATAAACCCTAATGCATATGCTTTGGTTCTAGCTGGCCTGCCTCGTGGCTTCTCGTTGTAATTTTATTTTTTCGTATTAAAATACTTTAAAATGTCTCTTTTCAAAACAACGTCTTCTGCAAACCATCAAATTATTTAGTGTTCACTGCTTAATTTCTTCTTCTTTAACTTCGAAATGCAAGTACAATGTGTGGGGCCAACTGTTGGAATTTCATAAAGGTTTTAAAAATTTAACCGTTTTATTTATTTAATTATTTTGGTTGTTTATTTTATTTATTTTATTTATTGTGGGGGGTTATAAATATTTAATATTCATGTTTTATTTATATATTGAATGCCTTAATTTTGTGGTTGGTGAAGGTTACATGTTATTGGATGCCTATAAAAGGTCACTCCTCCTTCACATTTGAAACAACCACAATACACCATCAAAATATCACATACCACAATCACCACCACAAACTAATTCTCTCATTTTCTACTTATATATATATATATATATTCTACTTTATATTATTATTTTGGCAATGGTTCTGTGACTTGGATACCTATATCTGTCTATAAACGTGCTCATAGCAAATCTTGAGTTTGTGTATAAGGGGTCGTATCTTGGAGTCTTGTAGACTGCCAGTACCTGCACGTAGAGAGGCTACAAAGGCTTTAGGACAGCGTCTTTAACTACTTCACCGTACCAAACTCACATTCTTACTTATTATTTATTTTACTTTTACTTACCTATTAATTTGTTTTCTTCAACTTCATTGTACCTTAAAAGCTTTCCAATTTGTTTATATGTTATTTATAATATAAATGTTTTTGTATTTGGATTTACGGAAAAGGAAAACTATATTTTTTATAACACCAACCAGTATCTATCTATATATATAAAGCAAAAGATAGAGAATGGTAAAACATTTAAAACACCATAAAATGCCCTTGGTTGATGCAAACGTTAAGAATTGAAATTATTAATTAAATGAGGATACTATGGTAAATTCACACTTTTTTCATATTAAAAAAAATTAAAATTAAAAGAAAAATTAGATAATGGATCCTATTTTTATGGAACACAACTACCAATTATCTTTTTCATTCTAAAATAAATTTAATTTTTTTTTATAAAAAGTCTCTCACAAGCGCGAAAGTGCGTGCGAAGAGGCTAGTGAATATAAATCAAAAGGTAGAGTTTTGGTCTCTTAGGTCAGCATGTTGTTGTGCTTTTCTGTCATTGTCTTTTTCTTCTCAGGGTTTGGTTCAGCCCCCCTGTTGTTCTTTTATGTTTTTGTTTTTTATTAATAAATTATGATCAAGGGGATGGGCGGGGGCTTCCAAAGTGTTGGTCCCCTCTTTAAGGGTGGTGGATGTTTGTGCATCCGATGACCGATCCTAGGAGCTACTCTTGCCTAATCCTTTGGTTTATTTAAAAAAATGCAAACATTAAGAATTGAAATTATTAATTAAATAAGGATAATATGGTAAATTCACACTTTTGCATATAAGAAAAATTAGATAATGAATCCTATTTTTATGGAACACAACTACCCATTATTTTTTTTAATTCTAAAATAAATTTAAATTTTTTTAAAAAAAAGCCTCCTGCAAGCAGTGGCGGATCCAAGATTATGTGGCCAAGGGGGCTTAGTGTAAAAGTTCCAAAATTTTTCTAAACGGAGGAAGCATGAATGGCGGAGGCTAGAAAAAGAGGAAGCATGAATGAAAAGGAATAACATAAAGGTGAGCACTGACAATGGAAGGGAATAACATAAACAAATTGAACTATAAAAACCCAGCTGCTGTTTTGCCCAAAAATTTGAAGCTTTTTCGTCACCAAAAGTTCTTAGCGCAGATGTGCATCAGATTTTCGCGGCTAAAAATTTTCTGCGACGGTGTTCTTCAGATTTTTCGTCACTAAAAGTCAAATTTCCAGATCAACTTCAGACATATATACAAGGGTAAGTTCCAGGTTTCTATCTTTAGTTTAGTCATTTCCTGATTTTATTTGCAGGCTGTTTCACAAATTAGACCAGAATAATAACACATACATATGGGAATGAAGATGTGAAATTGGGAATGAAGAGTTTGGAGCGACTATGCAGAATTGGGTGTAACTAATGCTGTTTTTTTTTTTAAAAATTAAAACCTAGCCCAAAACGACGTCGTTTTGAGGCCAGGTCAATTAAAAAAAAATTGACTGAGCCTTGGACCAAACGACGTCGTTTGGCAAGGCAGTTTTGAAAAAAAATTACCACGCAGCGTGCGCAATGCGCGGCGGCGAGAGGGAAGAGTTCGGCTGGGAATTTCGTCGAGGGCAGTTGGTGTGCAGGGGCTTCCAGGGCGGCAGTCCAAGGGGGCTTTCATGGAGTCCCTTCCCAATTTTTCAGCATTCCAAGGGGGTTTCAGCCCCCTCTTGTCCCAACGTCGATCCGCCTCTCCTGCAAGCATGGAAGCTCATGCGGAGAGACTAGTATATATAGAGCAAAAGGCATAAAATGGTAAAATATTCAAAATACCAGAAAATGTCATTGGTTAATGCAAACATTAAGAATTGAAATTATTAATTAAATGAGGATGGTATGGTAACTTCACACTTTTTCATATTTAAAAATACAGATAATGGATCCTATTTTTATAGAACACAACCCCCTATTATCTTTTTTAATTTTAAAATAAATTAAAATTTTTTTGAAAAAAGCCTCTCGCAGGCTTGAAAGCAGTGCAAAGAGGCTAGTACACCGTAAAACAAGGACCCTTGAGTATCATTTCAGCATTGCATTCGACCCAAAAGAAAAAACAAAAGAGTATCAATTCTGCATTAAGTTCAGCCACATGGCTCTCTCTCCCCTACCTCCAACTGCCACTATCACTGGCCTTCGCTTCACCACCACCACCACAACTTCTCTCCCAAACATCTTCACCGCCCCAAAACTTCTACGAGAAGATCATGGGGGAGCTCATCGCGTACCCCACATTCTCTCTATCCTTTTGGAACTGGGATGCGCCAACTGGTATGTACATTCCAGATATTTTCACCGAGTTCTTGCTCTACGACGAGAAGAAGGATCTGGTGCTCGTCAAGGTTCGAGACTCGTTGGACACCATGACAAAGTTGAGATTCAGTGGCTGACGTCAAACAAGAGAAAGGCGACGGTTTCCTCTGCTGATCTGACCACGACGTTCCCCGGACGATGACCGACACGATCAGCAATGAGGTGGCGAGGCCGTCAACGACGAAAGTGAAGACGGAGGAGAAGTTGGCGCAGTATGAGGTGCTGGTGATCAAAGAGATTGAGCTTGTCGGGAACGAGATGGTGAAGTTTGATGTGGTATGTGAATGATGATGCTGAGTCGCTGGGGGGGAAGGACAAATCGGAGCGGGGAGTTTCCACTTGACGCATAAGCAGAAGACTGATATACAGACGAATCTGATGCTGATTATAACGAAGCTGTTGGAGGAATTGGATGCTGAAACGGACGGTACCATGGTGGAAACTTTGGTGCCGAAAGTTGGGAAAGGACAATCACCATTGGTGGCTTCAGCATTGAGCTTATTTACCGAAAGGTGGTATTAATATGCTCAATGCTGAAGCCACCAATGGTGATTGTCCCTTTCCCAACTTTCGGCACCAAATTCACCACCACGCTACCGTCCGTTTCACCATCCAATTCCTCCAACAGCTTCGTTTATGCTCAGCATCATATTCGTCTTTATATCCGTCTTCTCCTTGTGGGCAAGTCGATGAAACTTCCCGCAAACTCCGATTTGTCCTTCCCGGCCAGCGACTCAACATCATCATTCAAATACCACGTCAAATTGGGCTGGGGAAAGGACTTGAGAGGATTCAAAGACTGGCGTGGATATACTAATATTGTTGATCAAAAACAAAAAAATCCTGTTGAGATGATTCCAAGGAGTAGTTGGCAAAGCAGAGGATTTTGAATGATGACCTGCTATAGTGTGAGTGATGAACTAGGATACTACACGGTGAAACCAGCAATACTCTTCTCCTTAACTCCATAGATTTCTATTTTGTGATGAAACATATGCAGCATATTCTATATCATATCATTTCTATTTTGTGCTGAAACATGAAAGGAAAAGGGAAAAAAAAAACTGAGTGACAATGTGTTAGAAATGAGCAATTACTTGGGATGTGGAAGTACAAAGCATGATGTCCTCCACTGCACAGAGCAACAGCTCAGAATCAAGATGACGACCATCGGGATCGTGGCTAAGGAGTAGCTTCTTAATTAGAACTTCTTGTGATAAAGATGATACGGAATTTGGCAAGAAGATGTCACTTCCAAGCAAATCCATGGTCAAAGTGATGGTGAACCAAGAGAAAAGCAACGCATGAGTAAAATATTATGAGCTTCTCAGCTTTATGCAAACACGAGAATGGACCTACTTAAATTTGCCTGAACATTTAATTCTCACTGTTTGTGGTACAAAGCCTACAGTGATTTATTTTTTCTTTCATATGTGAAGACCCTTTGAAAAAAGTTTCTGTTCATGATTTTTTTGGACACCCCGAATCAAATTCAAAGCCTTCCCCTTTTGCACTTTTTTTAATCACTAATCTTGAAGAGGCAAGAGCTTCTCTTATTATAGAGAACAACCGAAAGTGGATCATCAGAACAGTAAGAAATGTGATTAGTGAAGTATTAGCTGTGTCTGGAAACAGCATCTCAGAAAGAAAAGGGCCTTCAGCCTTCTAGCTTTTTGGTGCCAAGGGAGTGAAAAACAAGCCCAATGTGTGCCCTGTAAATTTAATAAATATTGCAACTCCCGATCAATATTTGTGTTGCAAAAAAAGGTTACTTAAACGCTTTTGGTGGGAACTTTTTGCATTGTGTCTTCTACAAAAGATGAGAGGTGTCTCTCTCGTCCCTAGTCCTTTAAAAATTAGTATTTGAGTTAGGGTAAATATTTTATTCCAGAAGAAAAACAATGAAGAATAGAAAAAAGTAACAAAAATAAAATAAAATATCAATTCAACAATAATGCCGGAGTCATCAATTATTATCCTACCTTTTAATTATCAACTGAACTGAGGTAACACACGATATATATGTGACGATTTCTTACGTCAATAATTGTTAGCATCTTTAATCTAAATTCAATTGATTTCTTATGTGTATGCCATTCGGTGACATCCCATGGCAATTCAAAAATCTGAACCCTAGTGTTAGAAAAGCAAATAGGTCCAATCTAAGGATTGATAAAGCAGCTGAATGGGATATGAAAAAGCAGCTGACTGGAATATGAAAAAGCAGCTGAATGGCTTAAATAATCGAAATCAAGAGCAGGGTTGTTCTCATCTTTATGTTTAGTTAGCACATTTTATTCGTTTCCAACTATAATGATATGCCATTCTCAGGTTGAACTTGAAGTACCAGCAGCGCAGGGACAAAAATTCCATGCATGTCCAAAGTCCTTTGTTAGACTGCTACTCATCTAAAAAAACGTAAGCTATTAAGAAAATATGTCAACACTATATATCAAACTTACGGCCCTTTTATTTTATCCGTCACTTATTAATCTGAGAGATTTGTTAGATTGGGTCTTTGAGATCAAGCCGTTTTTCTGTTATGGGAACAACCCTATTAGGGTTTATATTTTTAAGGTTAATGCCTTAAAACTCAATGGAGGCTGGAGCAGATATAGTTGAGAACTCAGCCAGAGAAAACCAAAAAAAAAAAAAGATTATCAATTGGCTGGGGAAAGGACATGAGAGGATTCGAAGACTGGCGTGGGTATACTGGTATTGTTGACCAAAAACAAAAAATCCTGGTGAGATGATTCCAAGGAGTAGTTGGTAAAGCAGAGGATTTTGAATACTGTACATTTAGAACATATGGTTAGTTCGATGGATTAACCATCGCCTTCATTTCTATCCAACTCATCTCTTTTAATATCTCAACTTCTAACCCCACTTTATCTCCTGCTAATTTATGTTAGTGTCTATACTTATGGTTTATATAAACAACTAAGCGCAGAACGCCTAATGTTTCTTTGCCAAGAAAACAGCTTATTTAATCTCTGCATGTGAGTCAAAAAAGCAGGTGGCATCATTAATTAAATTTGTTCCTTTTTCATATCAATGAAGCTGACAACCATTGAAACTTCATTTCTGATACTCTTCTCATCCTTCACTATTTAACTCTGCTAATAATCAAAGTACTCAGACAAATAATGACGAACTTGCTTTCTTTTTCTGCAATTCTGAACTTGGTAGGTTTCTGGGATGTGGCTTTTGCCTTGTTAGGTCTGTTCATAATTAGCTGCTTGCTTGAGAGATTCACCAACAAGGGCCCAATGCTATGGCCAGTCCTGGGGATTATACCTTCAATTTTTCTCAATGTAAACAGCATGTATGATTGGGCAACTGTGGCTCTGATCAGAGCAGGGGGCACTTTCTACTTCAGAGGAATGTGGTTTGGTGGGGCCCATGGGATCATAACCATTGATCCTTCCAAACTCGAGTACATGCTCAAAACAAGGTTCAACAACTTCCCAAAAGGCCAACACTACAGGGAGAGGTTCCATGATTTGCTTGGGAATGGCATTTTCAATGCAGACGATCAAATATGGAAGGAGCAGAGAAGAGTAGCAACTACAGAGATGCATTCGAGCCGGTTTGTGGAGCACTCTTTTTTGTCCATGCAGGTTTTGGTGCACGAAAAGCTGTTGAAGTTGATGGACGATGTGGTGAATTCTAGAAACAGTGTTATTGATCTCCAAGAAGTACTTCTTCGGTTTACTTTTAGTCAAATATAAGGATATATGGTAATTTCTGATATATTATTTCTTCTCTCAAAGAGGTGTATATATAGTGTACAATGCCTTTTTACCCTAGGAAAAGATAAAAGCTAATCCTGATAGAACAGGTAATACAATATTTACAAGAATCCTAATAATAATTTCCTACCTAAAATAGGACTCACGCCAACACTCCCCCTCAAGTTGGTGCATAGATGTCACCAATGCCCAACTTGTCAAGTGAGTCACTAAATACATGGCTAGACACTGCTTTAGTCAAAATATCTGCAAGTTGTTCCTCTGATTTCACATGTGGTACACTAATCACATTGCTTTCCAATTTTTCATAAATAAAATGTCTATCAATCTCCACATGTTTAGTACGATCATGTTGGACTGGATTATTAGCTATGTCGATTGCAGCTTGATTATCACAATACAATTTCATGACATCTTTAGCCACGAAGCCCAATTCCTTTAATAATTTCCGAATCCACAACATCTCACATACGCCATGAACCATGCTTCGATACTCAGCTTCTGCCTGGACAAAGAACAAACCTTCTGTTTCTTGCTTCGCCAAGTAACAAGGTTACCACCCACAAATGTAAAATAACCTGATGTTGAACGCCTATCAGTTCCAATTTCCTGCCCAATCAGCATCTGTAAAACCTTCAATTTCCAAATGTCCATGTTTTGAGAACATCAGCCCTTTGCCAGGTGCAGACTTTCAGATCCTGCAAAATTCGCATAACGCTTCCATATGAACTTCACTAGGTGAATGCATAAATTGACTCACAACACTAACAGCATAAGCAATATCTGGCCTGGTGTGAGATAAATAAATAAGTCTTCCAACTAACCTCTGATACCTGTCTTTATTTGTTGGAACTTGATCTGGAAGAATCTCAAGATTATGGTTCTGCACAATAGGAGTATCAGAGGTTTACACCAAAGCATCCCAGTTTCATTCAATAAATCTAACACATATTTTCTCTGACAAGGAAATACCCTGTTGAGATCTAGCCACTTCAATTCCCAAAAAATATTTTAGCCCTCCAAGATCCTTCATCTCAAACTCAGTTGATAAATAATGTTTCAATTTATCAATCTCTTCTGTATCATCACCTGTTATTATCATATCATCAACATATATAATTAAAACAGTGACCTTCCCTTTCCTCCTCTTCAGAAACAACGTATGATCTGCATTGCTTTGACGATAACCATATTTCTTCATGGCACAACTGAATTTTCCAAACCACGCTCTAGGAGACTGCTTCAACCCATAGAGTGATTTCCTCAACTTGCACACTAAATTTGGATTTTCCGATAGATCAAATCCTGGAGGTAGGCTCATATAAACTTCTTCCTTCAATTCTCCATGTAGGAAAGCATTTTTCACATCAAATTGTTGGAGTGGCCAATCTAAATTTGCTGCAAGCGATATTAGAACACGAACTGTGTTTATTTTTGCAACTGGTGCAAAAGTTTCCTGATAATCAACACCATATGTCTGAGTATATCCTTTGGCAACCAATCTCGCCTTGTATCTATCGATGGTACCATCTACCTTGTGTTTAATTGTGAAAATCCATCTGCATCCAACTGGTCGTTTTCCTTGTGGCAATGAAACTAAATCCCAAGTTTGATTTTTTTTCAAAGCCAACATCTCTTCATCCATAGCTTTCTTCCATTGAGGAGCAGCCAAAGCATCTTGCACTTTAGATGGAATAAATTCAGTTGTCATCTGATTAGCAAAAACTGCACATGCTTCAGATAATCGATGAGTAGAGACATAGTTTGTAATTGGGTAGTTTGACTTCTTTGAATTTTCAGGTGAAAAACGATCTGGTGGAATTCCTCTATTACGTCTGGGAGGCAATTGATACCTTGTTTCTGCAACATTATCAATATCGTTTAAATTATTAGTATTAATCAAATGTGGTTCTGTACTTACCTCAGGGTTATCCGAAGCCTCAGGAATTTGGACAGGTACCTGTTGGTGTAGAAGAGGGAGAACAATTATGTGGGATATGTGGAGTTGCAGGGAACAAAGTGGGGTTAGCAACATGTGATGCCAAGTCTTCAACTAACGTGACTACATTTTCTTTTTCATTGCAGACCACTTCTTCTCTTTCTATGGTAATATCAGGTAACATACTTGTCCAATTCCAAATCTGCTCTTCAATATTCTCCTTCTCCCCCTGAAGAGGAGAGTTGGATTCATGATGAAAATACATGGACAACTCTGAGAAAGTGACATCCATTGTGACATATGTACGCTTTGTAGGAGGATGGTAGCATCGATATCCTTTGGAATATGGGGAGAAACCCACAAACACACATTTAAGAGCACATGGATCCAATTTAGACCGTAGGTGTTTAAGGATGTGAACGTAGGCTATACAACCAAAAATGCGGGGATGGAGAGTCAGGACTGACGTAGGGGATGTGTCGAAGTCAAAACATCCAATGGTGTCTTGTATCCATGGACAGAAGAGGGCATACGATTTAATAAATACACTGCATATAATATAGCATCACTCCAAAACATCTTAGGCATGTGAGCTTCTATCAAAATACTCCTGGCCGTCTCAAGAATATGACGATTTTTCCGTTCAGCAACCCCATTTTGTTGAGGGGTATATGGACATGTAGTTTCATGGAGAAGACCGTTATCCTGGAAGAAAGACACAAAATCATGATTCACATATTCACCTCCATTATCTGATCGCAGAAACTGAATTTTTGTGGAAAACTGTTCTGAACCATCTGATAAAATTGCTTGAAGAGACCAAAAACCTCACTTTTATTTTTCATAAAATATATCCATGTCATTCTCGTATAATCATCAACGAAAGTCACAAACCATCTAATGCCAGAGATTGTAGAGACTTGGGAGGGACCCCATACATCAGAATGAATAAGAGCAAAAGGTTTATCATTCTTATTGAAACTAATAGGGTATGAAACACGGTGACTCTTGGCAAGAATACAAGTTTCACACTGAAGACTAGAAATATCCAAATCCAAAAATAAAGCTGGAAATAAATGTTTTAAATAACCAAAAGAAGCATGTCCTAAACGCCAATGCCATAACCAAATTTGTTTCTTCTTGTCTGCAGCTGAGTCATGAGCAATAAGGGCCTTTCCCGTGCAAACATCATCCACATAATATAGTCCTCCTCTCTTAGTACCACGCCCAATTATTTCCTGGGTTCGAATATCCTGAAGAAGGCAAAACAAGGGATAGATTAATACAAAACAATTTAATTGTTCAGTCACTTGTCCAACAGATAATAAATTCTGGGATAAAGAAGGAACAAGAAGAACATGTTCCAAAGTTAAATTTGGAGAAAGATCAACAGTGCCTGCCCCAGTCAGGGGTAGGATTGGCCATTCGCATTCGCCATACTAGTAAGGCTAGGAGTAGTACGAGTCTTCAAATTTGTCGAGTCAAATGTCATGTGATTTGAAGCACCTGAATCAATAATCCAACCAGAACCAATACCTAAGCCAGTAACAGCAGCAAAAGCACTACCTGAGGTATTAGAAGAAGTGCCCGAATCACCTGGAGGGAGGGCGGCAAAACCTGGAGGAACAGTGGAGGAGGAGACGGATGGCATAGGGGAAGCTTGTGGGACAGAAGGGTCGGAAGATCCTATGCAGAGTGCGACCTTGCCTTGTGCATATCGTTCAGCGGCTACTTTGGCCTTGTTACGCTCCTTGACTTCATCCCACCATTCTGGATAGCCATGTAATTTAAAACAATCAGTTACAAAGTGATTCGTGCTGTTGCAATGAGTACACCTTTCGCCATTCTGAGGTTTAACTCGTTGTGGACCATTGGGTCTTGTAGAACCTGGAGGTACGTTAGCTGTAGAACCTGCAGGTTTGTAGGAAGAGGCAGGCATAGAGTGCCTTGTAGAATCAGCAGGTTTGTAGGAAGAGGCAGGCCTGGAGTTCCTTGCTACCATAGCAGCTCCATGTTCATCGGGGTTGGTGGTACCATCATGGTGGATCGCCGCTGGTCTTCTCGCCTGACACATGAAAAAGCTTTCTCCAAATTCGGAAACGGATCCATGCGAAGAATATCGCTACGAACTCTGTCAAACACATCATCTAATCCAGCTAAAAATACATAAACCCTCTCAATCTCAATCTCCTATTGACGAAGCAAAATATCTGATGAATTGGTAAATTTATTGGGTCGTCGATAATCAATCTCATGCCAAATACTTTGCAATTCTGCATAGTATGTGACAAGTTGTCGTCCAGACTGTTTCGCCTTGAATGCCCGACAAGTTAACTCATAAATCTGTGACTGATCTTGGCCATCATAGTATGTTTTTTTCACATTCTCCCATACATCTTTGGCAGTTTTGTAGGGAAGGAAAATTTGCATAATATCAGGCTCCATAGACTGAAATCAGCCATCCCTTCACAACTGCGTTTTCAGCATACCACTTATTGTAATTGGAGTCTGCCAGAGCTGGTGCAGCAGAAGCGCCTTTCAGATACCCATATTTTCCCTTCCCAGCAACATGTAACTCAAGCAGTTGGGACCAAACTGAATAATTTGTTCCATTCAATTTGACAATTGTAGGAGCAGCGGAAGAATCATGATGAACATTGACAATTGACATAGGCTGACCAGGAACCCCTGAGGTAATTTGTGGTACCTCATTGGATTGGCCATCTTCATTAAACAAATCCTGCATATCCCCCATGGAGCCAAATAACACGGCAAGGAATTAAAACAACTAATAGGCAAAAAGGAAGAAATCTGTAGCAGTAAGGGAGGTCTGCTATGCTAGGGCAAATATAACTAGGCTCTGATACCAAGTCAAATATAAGGATATATGGTAATTTCTGATATATTATTTCTTCTCTCAAAGAGGTGTATATATAGTGTACAATGCCTTTTTACCCTAGGAAAAGATAAAAGCTAATCCTGATAGAACAGGTAATACAATATTTACAAGAATCCTAATAATAATTTCCTACCTAAAATAGGACTCACGCCAACACTTTTGACAACATTTGCACTGCAGCTCTTGGTGTTGATCCAGAGTGCTTGGCTCTTGACTTACCCCAAATTCCTTTTGCAAAAGCGTTTGAAGAAGCTACTGAATTGACTCTCTTCAGATTCATGGTGCTGCCTTTTGTGTGGAAGCCCATGAAGCGTTTCGAAATGGGATACGAGAAGAGGCTCAAAGAATCAGTTCAAATTGTGCATGAATTTGCTGAGAAGGCAGTGACAGAGAGAAGGAATGAATTGGTTAGGCTTGGCGGGTTAAATGATCGTTCTGATCTCTTGTCAAGGCTCATGGAATACACTGATCAAAACCCGGAAGGACAAGGC
The DNA here is from genome assembly GCA_018703695.1 of Prunus fruticosa. NCBI lineage: Eukaryota > Viridiplantae > Streptophyta > Magnoliopsida > Rosales > Rosaceae > Prunus > Prunus fruticosa. The sequence goes on along the minus strand of CM031917.1, from coordinate 37,461,668 downwards.
ACACAAAAGCGCTTTTCGAATAAGTTTCTGGTAGATTTCTGCATAAGTTTTATTTTAGCTGGGAGGGACACAAGCTCTGTTGCATTGGCATGGTTTTTTTGGTTAGTGCAAAAAACCCCAGAAGTGGAAAACAAAATCCTCAAAGAGATGAATGAAATTTTAGGCCAGCGGCGCCAATGCAGTAATATTAAAGAACCAGCTGATCATGATGCAATTTTTACAGTGGAAGAACTAAAGAACATGGTGTATCTACAAGCAGCATTGTCAGAATCGCTGAGGCTCTACCCAGCAGTGCCAATTGACATCAAAGAGGTTGTGGAAGATGATGTGTTCCCTGATGGTACCGTGGTGAAAAAGGGAGGTAGGGTTCTTTACTCCATGTTCTCGATGGCCCGAATTGAGTCGATATGGGGACAAGATTGCTTGGAGTTTAGGCCTGAAAGATGAATTAAAGATGGGGTGTTTGTGAGTGAGAATCAATTCAAATACCCCGTGTTTAACGGCGGTCCAAGGTTGTGTGTGGGGAAGAAGTTTGCTTACATGCAGATGAAGATGGTGGCTGCTGCTATCCTATTGAGGTATCAGGTTAAGGTTGTTGAAGGTCATAATGTTGTTCCAAAATTGACCACCACACTTTACATGCAGAATGGGTTGCTTGTGACTCTCAAGCCTAGGTTGCTCACTAGTACTGTCTAATGCATAATGGAGCAGAGCAGCTTTTTGTGGCAACTGGCAAGGTCCAGGAATAAAATTGATATGGTAAAGTTCCTCAGGGTAGGTAGGGCATCCATGGTTAGGACAAGGTTTCTTTGTTGTGTTTAATATCCTAGCTGTACTAAACTCAAAAATTAATAATGCAACCACTGGCAGACTGGCTTAATTAATAACTTATTAAGCTTTTATTCATTAATTTCTCATCCTAGGAATACATGCGGCTTTTGACGTGTATGGACATATTAAGGTACCTAAAATTTTCTTTCTAGAGCGCACCAGTCCCCTTGTTCAGTTGCTTCACTAAATTGTTAGTTGTGATCTTCATCCCAAGCATATATGCTACTGAGTTGATCTAGAGCATGGGGCTTGAAGACGCCGAAGTTATCATGATATCAAGAAGTTTGAACCACTAGCTTTCAGGGTCGTACGAACTATCTCTGCTTAAGCATTTACCAGAATTTGTGACAATGGTATTGCTGGAGTCTACATCTAGGCAAACATCAGTACCATTCAATGTCTTCGGTGAAAGAGGCAACCCAGAATCCGAAATGGTATCCCATTGTGAATTAGGGGTCGTGCAAATAATCCCAACTTGTGCTTGCTTCTCTGGTTCGTCAACTTGTATGCAGAAATTGTTGACGTGACATGTGGACCATTGATTTTCTTTCCTTACACACCAACGATTCATTATAATTATATTTGATTTACTTTAATTTCTAATTTCCTACTATAAATAGAAATAAAAATTTATTATTTACTTGCCCATTCAAGTTTCGTTGTATTATAAATATGATCTCCTACAAGGAAAAGAATATACAGAAAATTCCCACAAACAAATATTCTCATATTAGGTTTCATATTTTAGCATGATATCATAGCAGTAATCTTGGAATTGCTGACTCTAGTTTCAAACCCCCGAGTTGAGTGCCCAGGTGGCTTAACTCCTACAGATGCAGACTTTACCCCGAACCCGATCCTAAATCAGGATCCTATTTCGACAATCCCAACCCCGACCCTGACCTCGGTGACGACCCCGACCCCAACTCCGATGATGATACCCGACCCCGAATTTGTCTCTGATTCAAACCTAGATCCCGACTCCAACCCTAACTCAGGATCAGATCCCGATCCAGATTTCTACTAAACCTGTATCCTATGCATCTTCCGCTGCACAGATTATGACTTCCGTACTAACGACCCTGACACATGGACGAGATTGCACATATTGTGGTGATCCGAGACACACTCATGAGACTTGTTTTAAATTGCATGGCTACCCCGAATGGTGGGCTACTCTAAAAATCGAACACTACGTGATACGGCCAATAATGGTACTGGTTATGGATTCCATACTTCAGATAAGATTGATTCCAGAAGCTGGATAATTGATTCTGGTGCAACTGATCATATGACGTTTGATCTTGATGATTTTATGAATACTACACAACCTCGACGAACTTATATTGCTAACGCCAATGGAGTTACTTATTCTGTGATAAGGGCTGGCACTATTGCACTCTCATTCTCTCTCTCACTGTCTAATACTTTACTTGTTCCATCTTTATCCAATAAATTGATGTCCGTTAGTCAGCTCCTGAATAATTGGATTATTGTGTACTCATTTACCCAAGTTTTTATTTGCTTCAAGATATTCACACTAAGGAGATTCTTGGTCGTGGTATTAGAGAGAGGGCCTATATTATGTAGATAACTTCTGTACCGACACGGCTAGCAGTGTGACGCATCCCTCTGATAGTAAACAAAAGCAAATCTGGTTGTGGCACCGTCAATTGGGACATCCGTTTTGTCACGCCCCGACCCGGGGTAGGCGGAAACCCCGCGCCTGGTGCGTGAGAAAATAAAATAAAATAAAAAGAAATAGAAAGAAAGCCGAAACATGGGTTTGAAATCAACTTCTCTTATAGAAATAGCTCCCAAAATCTTACAACTTTACAATTAATAAATAAAGCTCTATCACTCTCATCTAATTCAGCCTCAACTGGTTTAGTCCTTGTCTTGCCCACTAATTCATCTGAAAAATTAAACAGGGTGAGGGATGAGCAACCACCGCTCAGGAGGGATATGAGACCTTACCACAGCAGATTGATATAACTAAATTAAGTGGCATGCAATCACTCAACAAAATATCATATTAACAATATTAATGCATGAACGAATGCTCTTCATCTAATCCCGTTAATTCATATAACTGGACAAGCAGACTTGCACGTCCCATACCATGCTTATACCACTTGGTCCCGAATGCCCATTTATATGAACTAACACCCATCTCAAGCATCCCATAATTCCCATTTTGTTAGTCATCTTGTCTAACTCCCTTTCGCCAGTCCCAAATCACCCAATAAAAACCATGTGCACTGTGGGATCCCTTAGACCTGGTACCTGCCGAGAGTTAGACTCAACTACACAAAAGACTATATCCATTACCCTCTTTTCCATTAACCCAAGAATTCCAGCCATCACCAATAACATATGATCATGTCAATATTAATAAAATAATATAGATCATTAACAACACTTCAACATCCAATATCAATAATAATAATAATATCATGCATATTATAATGCTCACAAAATTTAATTAGATCAATCCCCGTAAATAGAGGCCCCCAAGAAATCTCTACCTTGTTTCCAAAGCTAGCTCCAAGAAAATACAAGCTAAGCCCTATATCTCTTCCAAGAGTTTCATCACCATTCTCTCTCTCTCTCTCTCTCTCTCTCTCTCTATTTTATTTCCTCGTTCTATTGCCTCTACTTTTCTGAAGAGGGAAATGATAATTGAAGAAACAATTGTTGTATTTATAGGATTTCAAGGGCGGTAGTTTATGAGATAACTTCAATGCATAAGGATCATCTCCTTATTTCAAGTAGCTTTTCCTTCACTCTAAAGTCAATAGAAGGATAAGAATAAATACAATGAAGACACGTATTGATGACTCAATCATCTAATTCATTGACATCTAATTAGTTTGTAAGCAAATAAAACTAGTAGACCATCTAATGCATAAGTGATTGACACATGCTAACTACGTGGAGTACATAAAAGAACTCAATTTACACAGCCATGTATGATCCTAGATAGCTATGCACAAAATCCTTCTACCATGAACTAATATTAATATTAAAAACAAATTTTAAGAAAATCATCAAAATCATTTAATTTTCCTGAAATATAATATATATTTATTTATTTAAAAAAATACGAGATTTCACAGTTTTTTAGTTATATGAAGCACTTTATACCAGATTTATTCTCAGGTTTCAAGGACTCTGACTTGACATGTGACACTTGTATTTTGGCCAAGAATCATTGTGTGCCCTATTCGTTGAGTACAAACAAGTGTACTACTCTTTTACGTTAATTCACTATGATGTCTGGGGACCCTCACATATCACTGCTCCTTCTGGCGTTTGGTGGTTTTTCACATTTGTAGATAATTGTACACGGATGACATGGCTTTATTTGCTGAAGAATAAAAATGAAGTGTTTTCCCATTTTCAGTTCTTCCACAAACAGATAAAAACTCAATTCAATGCTCAAATATAGATTCTTCACTCAGACAATGGTGGAGAATTTGTCAATCATGACTTTCAAGCTTACTTCCAACAACATGAAATTATCCATGAGACAAGTTGTCCTCAGACACCACAACAAAATGGTGTTGCCGAACGAAGGAATCGACATCTTCTTGAAACCGCCCGAGCACTTCTAATTGGCGCTCATGTTCCTCGCCATTACTGGGATGATGCTATTGTCACCGCAGTTCACCTGATCAACCGCATGCCTTATAGTGTATTGACCTTTAAAACTCCCTAACAAGTGCTTGCGCAACATGGGCCCCCGCCCTCTGTTTTGGTACTCACACTCCGAATCTTTAGATGTGTGGATTTTTTTCATCTCCACAAAAATCAACGTAGCAAACTTGATCCATGTACGCTTCGTTGTGTTTTTTTGGGTTATGTCACTCATCAGAAAGGCTACCACTATTAACACCCTCCTACCAGACGTACCTATGTCACTTTGGATGTGACCTTTCTGGAATCTGAGTTGTTCTTCCATGACCCATCATCCAATTCTATGCTTCAAGGAGAGATACGAAGTGAAGAGCAGAATTTGAGCAACTTGGAAAACGAAGAAATTATTCTCTCTAGAGAAATGATCGATCGTCCCGAGTCTAGAGCAAGAGATTACTCTATCCTGAAAAGCGATAAATCACCCATTCATAGCAATTAATCGCCTGACCCACCTGATCCCTGCGAAGATGTTTCTTATCTAAGTCCTACACCTACAAACAATACAGAACAACAAGATGAAGACCCCCCTCTAACTCAACAATACCAACAGACGAATCTCCTGAGAATATACTTGAGGTAACTACTCCTACTACACTTGTAAATTTAGAGGATAAATCTATTCGATACCAATTACTTTTCAGGCAGAATAGTGGAAAGCCACCAAATCGTTATTCACCTAAAATTGACAAGACATCAAAGTATCCAATTGCGAATCATGTATCCACGGAGAATCTGCTGAACCACTCAAGGCCTTTGTGCATCAGTTGTCTACTATTCATATTCCAACCAAGGTTGCTGAAGCATTTAAAGATCCTAAGTAGGTTCAAGCTATAAAGGAATAGATGAAAGCTCTTGAGAAGAATCAGACTTGGACACTGGAAACTCTACCACGAGAAAAAAAAGACTGTTATATGTAGATGGATGTTTACCATAAAACACAACGCTGATGGATCTATCGAGAGATACAAGGCAAGACTTGTGGTGAAATGGTACACACAGACTTATGGTGTAGATTATGAAGAAATCTTTGCACCAGTTGCAAAATTGAACATAGTCAGAGTCTTCCTGTCCTTTGTAGCTAATTTGGACTGGCCACTACACCAGTTCGATGTAAAGAATGCCTTCTTACATGGAGAACTCACGGAGGAGGTGTATATGGATATTCCTCCTGGATATAATACTACTCAGACTGGAACAATATGCAAATTACAAAATGCCTTGTATGGATTGAAACAATCATCACGTCCATGGTTTGGACGGTTCACCATGGCAATGAAGAACAATGGTTTCAGGGCAGAGAGTAACTCATATCATACTTTGTTCTTGAAACATCAGAAAGGGAAGGTAACATATTTAATAATCCATGTTGACGACATGATTATTACTGGGAATGATAAACATGAAATATCTCAACTATAAGACTATTTGGCTCACTACAACAAAAAAGCTCTTTTGCGAGGAAATATTTCCTCGCCACAGGTTCCAATTTCCTCGCTACATCTCTCAGCGAGGAAAAATGTGTTCCTCGCTCGGTCGACGGTGAAGCCCGGTCGTAAAAGCCTGTAGAGAGGAATGTTCACGTTTCCTCGTTGAATCATTTCTGCGACAACTTAACTATGTCCTCGCCAAACCTCTATAGCGAGGAACTCTATCATCGCTAAAGGTCATTTAATTTCTCGCGATAAGTGATGAACGAGGAAAATATTTTCTTGTACATTCTACAACGAGGAAACTATTTCGTCCCTAAAAATAAAATATCGTCAGTAATAGTGATAATTTATTGCGATGAATACCACAAGTTCCTCGCTACATCTCTCCAGCGAGGACATAGGTTTCCTCGTGGGATGGACACTAAAGCCTCGTCGTAGAAGCCTGCAAAGAGGAATGTTTATGTTTCTCGCTGAATGCTTTCTGCGACAATGTAACTATTTTCTCGCCAAACCTCTATAGCGAGGCACTCTATCATCGCTAAAGGTCATTTAATTTCTCTCGATAAGTGATGAACGAGGAAAATATTTTCCTGTACATCCTACAACGAGGAAACTATTTTGTTGCTAAAGATAACAATCATCAGTAATAGTGATAAGTTTATTGCGGCAAATATCACAAGTTGTCGCAGAATATACACAATGAAGGAATAGATTTCCTCGTAAGATGGACAGCTAAAGCTAGACCCTGCGATCTCAAAACAATACATTTTTTGGTCTGGTGATCTCCAAACAACACATTAGATTATACATGCCCGAAAAAGATCAATAACATTCCAAAAAAAAGCTAAAAATATATTAAACATTTACACCAAACTGAGATAACAAAAAAGAAAGCATGTATAGCATTCATGAACGTGATCCAGACTTCAACATTTCACTTGCAGTGTTCCTGGAAGAAAAAAAAAACATAGATAATTATGAGAAAGTATACAATTATTGAGAAATTCTATATTGAGAAAATATCATTAGAAAATAATCTATTAGACATAATAATTCAAAAATGCATATTGTGGTAAGCATAGACTACATAGAGTAACTATTCTTTTACCATTTACTAAGGGGTCAATGAATGAATATATACATGTAAACATAAAAAGAATGAATACAGGAAAACAGAGAAGGGTGGGTCATGTGTGCATGCAGCTGCGTAGCCTTTCATGTATGCTACAAAGCTCCTAGTTTTATGTGTGCGTGTGGGGGGGCTCACTTTATTATATATAACCAAAAGGTCACAGCCAGCCCAACCAGAAGGGTTTGAGGCTTTGCTGTCTTGATTTACCCTGCAAATGAATGCATGATAACATATTATTATTCATATGAGTTCAGCTTATGTGTTATACTAAGAGCAAAACAAAGATCAATGTTTGCGAAACTGATACAATTAATTTTGGACAGAGTGACTTTATTATGTTTGAGAACAAATAACACAGTATTGCAAATGCATTAAAAACAGAATAAAGGTATAGGCATAATGGGACTAAACAATTAAATTTGTAATTCAAAAGCAAACCCGTAAAAACAGATCTTCAATTAAATGAACTCATTAATTCAGACCAAAACCATATGAACACCTCCTCCAACTATCAAATTAAAAAGACCTATGCAAATCTGTAAAACCATATTACTATCAAATTAAAAAGATAAACTATGTTGTGACCCATAAATTAAATAAAACCTATACAACCCAGAAAATCCACAAAACTCAGATAATCAATATAACCCAGAAAATCCAGATAGATTCAACCCCAAACACCAAAAGAAAATAAAACTCAAATAAAAAATAAAATATTCTTACCAAAATGTGGAGCCGTCATGGTCATGGGGTTGTGGCGTTGATCCTTAGCTGCAGAGGAAGAGGAATTTAAAAAAATCAAAATGGGAAAAATTCAGATTCATAATTAAAACTGAGAGATGGATTCGACCAACAAAAAACAGAGAGATTCATAACTACAACTAGCCGCTCCTCTTTCTTGACTTTGCTAGCCACAGAAAATAGCCGCACATGCCCACCGAATTACACTCCAATTGCTTTAGGTGTAGATCACTCAAGTGTTGGCTCCCACTTCATATCTTTGTCTCCAGCTTTTAAACAAAGATGGCATGTGCCATCATTTTCTCATTTCAAAACCCACGGCATGACAAGCAAGAAAGCTAGCAAACATCAATAAAGTGGCGCTTACATACTTAATTAATCAATACAATTTGGGCCTAGCAAACATCAATAAAGTGTCCCTTGCACACTTAATTAATCAATACAATTTGGGTCAATTCCAACAACAATACCAGAAAAGAAACATAATTAAATTTGAGGCAATCTTCAATTAATCCATAAAAAGAAACATGATTAAAAATATTTGGATTACCGACTGCTTACAAACAACAAATAAAAAAACAAAAACAAAAACAATAATAAAAATAACAAACTTCTTCTTCTTCTTCTTCTTCTTCTTCTTCTTCTTCTTCTTCTTCTTCTTCTTTTTTCTTCTTCATCTTCATCATCATCATGGCTTGCCTCTATTGTCTCGCACTTGTAGAATCTGCAGCAGCTCTACATGATCATCATTTTTTCTCTGCAGTGCTTCCACATGCTGATTGGCACAGGAAAGCCGCTTCTGCAAGTCCGCCACCATAGCTTTCAAAGCAGCCACCTCCTCGCTCAGCGCTGTGCACTCCCGTGTCCTCGCCAGTAATCGCATGCCCAAATTGGTAGCCGAGACCGCCTGGAGCACGGTTAAATCGTGGGACTCATCCACCGCCATCTTGTTCAGACCTACGTGCCACATGCAGGTGATCTGCCGGAGTGAGTTTACTGCCAATCAATGTTCCCAGCAGCACTGACTGTTTTCGGCATTGCCTCAGAAAGGTTCGGTATTGCCTCAGCAAAGTTTGAGGTCGTGCCGTGATGATATGTGGAGTTTGGGAAGGGCAGGAGTTGGAGGAGCCCTTTTCTGGGCATTCGGTGGTGCAAGTGAGAGCTCAAGGTTGAGATCATCAAGGTGAGTGCATGAGGATGCCATTTGTTTTGCTTCTGAATTTTTTGATGTTTTTCGTTGAGGTGCTCAAGGAAGAAATGCTGGGTATCATCCGCTTGCAGAGGTGAGGTTTAAATAGGCATCCGCTAATGAGAGAGAGCCAACACCATTTCGGATTTCAAGGGGGAGCACATTAACTTTCCGTGTTTTTTGGTGTTCTAAGTTTTTGCCCGTTACTTTCATTTTCTAGTGCTTTGTGTTTTTGCCTTTCCCTTTCGGCTATCACCTTTGTTTTATGTTTTTGCCTTTCCCTTTCGGCTATCACCTTTGTCTGTTTCTTTTTTTCTTTCTGCAACCTTCCTCTTTTATTTCCGAAACAAAATAACGAAAATACAAAAACAACATAAAATGAAAACATCAATAGTGCAGTAGAAGTCATTTCTTCTCGACTATAGGAGCTTTGAGTTTGGCCCTCTCTGGCTGTCCTCTTCCGGGGCTTCACGCACAGCCTCTTGGGGCTCACCACTTGAGCCCCCAAAGATCGCAATCTTAGCTTGAGCGTAACTACTCTCGCGATCTGCTTGCTTGCGTTTACCCGGTCGGTCTAGGTCCTCCAGCTGCTTTCTCATGTCACGAGAATACAACTCTACCATCTTTGTTAGGTTTTTATTCTCGTCCCATAATACTTCTAGCTGGTGTCGATTCACCTCCACTATCCTTGCCCTCTCCTTTTTCAAGCTTTTTATTGCAGTTTGACACTCTTCAACCATACTTCGCTCTCCGCCAACTGACCTTTCAGCACCTCTACCTCATGGGACTTCGCAAGTAGGCGATGTCCCAAACTTGCCACACATGCTGTACTCTGCACACTCAGTGCCAGGGCATCACTCGTGACCCGGTTGTCATCCCTTGTCCCGAACACACGTATATCTTTAGGAGTCACTAAATTTCTACCCACTTCAATGGCAACATCGTTGTCCAGGAGTATTGAGTCATTGACTGTCACTGGTCCCCGTGCGGATGCAAAGTATGGCACCCATACTGGTGCCGTCCGCTGCTTGGTCCCATGTCTAGTTCGGTGGAGCTAGGTTGAGATCCAATGAAAATGGGTAGTTATAGGCCATTTGATTCTCACTCGCTTTTCTTCCTTCCTTCTTTTCTCTTTTGTGTTTCTGAGTTTGTGTTTTTTTTCATCCCTTCTTTTTCCTTCTTATAGACTTAGTTTGTTAAACCCTAGCCATTGCAGCGTCTGAGCATTTTCTGAATCTCCAGCATTCCTTGAGTCCCACAACCTTCTCGCTTTCCAACATACCCAATTCATTTATCACGACGTGTCTTTTTCTAAACGGACGCGTTCAGCAAAGTCGTCTTCGCACCTTTCCATAGCGCCCGTAATTTGCGCTTGTGGAGTCTGCGCCAGCATTCCTTGAGTCCCACAGCAAAATAAATAAATAAATAATAAAAATAAAAATAAAAATAAATTGAACATGTGGGCTTCGGACTTCATTGTGGGCTTCGGGTTTTCACCGTTGTTTAGGTTTCAAAGAAAGAGAAAGAAGAAGAAGACGAAAGAGGGATAGAAAATAAAAATTGGAACCAGCAGAAAGGGGAAGAGAGAAACGGTTGAAGAAGAAGACGAAAGGAAGAATGAGAGAGAAAGAAGAGGAAAGAAAGAAAAAAATCAGAGAAAAGTTGAGAGAATACTTTGAGAGGAGAGAGAAATGAGAGGAATAAACAAAACAAAAAGTATGAAAATTTTCATTAAAAAAAAATAAGGAGAGCCGTTCTCTTCTCTCTCTGCCCAAGACATCATCAACATTATGAATTCTCACCCCACTTGCTTTTTAATCACATCTCTTTGTTCATGTTTCCAGGGCATTAAAATAGTATGGAATTGATTGTACCAATGTTCTCTCTCCTATTTTTGGTATTCTTTATTATTTATTCTTTACTTTTTAGACAACCAATAAAAAATATGTTAAATTATATATATATATATATACATATAATATAAAATATAAATATATATAAATTAATTTTATTGAACCGGTTCCGGACCGGTTCTTTTGGATGAAAATTCAAATTTGAAACCGGTCTGAACCGGTTCAATTTGGATTGGACTTGGTTGTTGACTTTTTCAATCAACACGATTTTTTTCGGTTTTTTTCGGATTGCGAGGACTTTTTCAATTGAAAGACTTCTATTGCGGGGATTATATTGTTGTCGCTATAGGTTTGGAGGGAATTGTAAACAATTCATGCTACGCTTTCAGGGAGGCAAATATAATTTCCTCGCTAATAAAAAACGTGAAAAATATGTGGAACACATATTGCGAGGCAATTAGTTCCTCGTTAAAAGGATTCTATTGCGAGGATTATATAACGTTTGTTACTATAGGTTTGGAGGGAATTGTGAAAAATTCATGCTACACTTTCTGCGATGACAAAACAATTTCCTCGTAAATAAATAGTGAAAATATTGTCGGAGACATACTACGAGGAAATTAATTCCTTGTTACAAGGCTTCTATTGCGATGATTATATAATGTTTGTCGCTATAGGTTTGGAGGGAATTGTGAAAATTCCCGCTACACTTTCTGCGAGGACAAAACTATTTCCTCGTAAATAAATAGTGAAAATAATGTAGAGACATACTACGAGGAAATTAATTCCTCACTACAAGGCTTCTATTGCGAGGATTATATAATGTTTGGAGGGAATTCTGAAAAATTCCCGCTATACTTTCCGCGAGGAAAAACATATTTTGTCGCTATGAAAATCTCCAGCGACCACGTTGTTCGTCGTTGCACCCAACATGTCGTCGCTATAGCTTGGTCCAATTTGGAAACGAAATTTAGGTCACATTTTGCGAGCATTTAACATTTTCCTCGCTGAAAGGCTGCTTCTATGAGAAAATATAATTCCTCGCTGAAAAAATCATCGCTAAAGCAACAGTTTGTTGTAGTGGCTCCTGAATTTGAGATGAAGAATCTAGGTGTACTCAAATAGTTCTTGGGGATTTAGGTGGCCCGATCACAACAAGGCATATTTCTCTCTCAAAGAAAATATGTCTTGGACTTATTAACAGACACAGGAATGCTAGATTGCAAACTTGTAGACACTCCTATTGTTCAGAATCATCATCTTGGAGAATACTCGGATCAGAGTTTCAACTAACAAAGAAAGATACCAAAGGTTAGTGGGAAGATTAATCTACTTGTCTCATACTCGGCCAAACATTGCTTATGCGGTGAGCGTCGTCAGTCAATTTATGCATTCTCCGATTGAAGACCACATGAATGTAGTTATTCGGATACTTAGATATTTGAAGTCTGCACTCGAAAAAGCTCTTATGTACTCAAAACATGGTCATCTGAATATTGATGGTTACACAAATGCAGATTGGGCTGGAAGTATAACAGATAGGAAATCCACATCCAGTTACTTCACATTCTTGGGAGGTAATTTGAATACATGGAGAAGCAAGAAACAGAAGGTGGTCACCTTATCCAATGCAGAAGCCGAGTTCAGAGGTATGACCAAAGGAATTTGAGAACTCATTTGGTTAAAGAAGTTGCTTATTGAATTTGGGTATAGACTTAAATCTGTAATGAATCTCTTTTGTGACAACAAAGCTGCAATAGTTATTGCACATAATCCAGTTCAACATGATCGCACCAAACATATTGAGGTAGATCGACACTATATCAAATAGAAGCTCGAAGCTAAAGTGATTCAGTTTCCTTTCATAAATTCCGAGGATCAATTGGCGGATATTTTAACAAAAGCAATTTCTAATAAAGCGTTCCATAATTCACTGGACTAGTTGGGCATTGACGACATCTATGCACCAACGGGAGGGGGAGTGTTGGCGTGACTTGTGGGCCATTGACTTTTTTTCCTTACACACCAAGGATTCCCATTATAATTATATTTGATTTACTTTAATTCATGATTTCCTACTGTAAATAGAAATATGAATTTATTATTTACTTGCCTATTCAGGTTTCGTTGTATTATAAATATAACCTCCTACAAGGAGAAGAATACACAGAAAATTCCCACAAACAAATATTCTCATATTCGGTTTTATATTTTAGCCGAAATACATTCCTTTAAGATTGAGAGCATGAACCTAACTTCAATGGCCCAAACCATCCAACTTTTAGGAGGCAACGGACTGTAGCTGGATGGAAAATAATTTTAAGAGGCAGAGGCAACTGTGGTTCTGATTAGAAGCAGGGGGCACTTTCTACTTTAGAAAAATGTGGTTTCGTGGGGCCTATGGGATCATAACCATTGATCCTTCCAAACTTTAGTACATGCTCAAGAGAAGGTTCAACAACTTCCCAAAAGGCCAATACTACAGGGAGAGGTTCCATGATTTGCTTGAGGATGGCATTTTCAATGCAGATGATCAAATGTGGAAGGAGCAGAGAAGAGTAGCAACTACAGCGATGCACTCGGGCCGGTTTGTGGAACGCTCTTTTTGTTCATGCAGGTTTTGGTGCACCAAAGGCTGTTGAAGTTGATGGACGATGTGGTGAATTCTAGAAACAATGTTATTGATCTCCAAGAAGTGCTTCTTCCATTTACTTTTGACAACATTTGCACTGCAGCTCTTGTTGTTGATCCAGGGTCCTTGGCTCTGTAGATGCTTGCTAGTAGAGGGAGTGTTTCGAATAGTAGGAGGATAACTGAGATGAAAGGTCTGCCTTGCTTGGCTAAGTTGGTGGAGAAGGAACAGGGTGAGTTGCAATTCAATTGTTTGATGACTATAATAGAGATAACGGTCACGGCTAAATCCAATGCTGACCTTAGGAGAGCAACGTTTAAGATCGATTTCACCGACTGCCAAGGGCAGTTGTGGATCAGCTTTTGAGGCTGATCAAAGATGTGGATAGCCCAACATTGCAAATTCCTGCTATAAAATCAGTGAGGCAATGAACTCTCACAATTGCATGGACTGATTCTCCTTTGCTACCTTGCATTACACTCTGGAAATATCAACGCTTTGAAAACGACTAGGGTGTTGATTACTCTTGAAGGGGCAGACTGCAGTGCGCTGCCTCAACATCCCGAGTTGAGAGAATTGGTGGCGAAGGCAATATATCACCTCAATATCTGTACCACACTGGAGGTCATTCTCAAAGGCAGGCTAAAGGACCGAAGTTTTTTTGTAGGAATATCCTTCTGGTGTACAGCAGTATTAGGATCACTTTGATACTTTTGAAATGGAAGGAAACAGGGTGCATACAAATGTCAAAACATAGAGAATATTGAGAGGAGATAGTGGAAAGTGTAGAGAGAATGAGAGTTGTGGAATATTTTCTGATTTTCACTTATGTCTTCATTACTTACAATCAACACATATATATACAAGTTCCTAAGCCCCCCAAGTTAGGCAACCAACCAAGTTAGGCAACCAACCTAGTTAGGCAACCAACCTAGTCAAGCCCCCCAAATATTGTAGGTGCCAAACATAGTTAGGAAACCAACCTAGTTAGGCAACCAACCTAGTCAAGCCCCCCAAATATTGTAGGTGCCAAACATAGTAGGTGCCAAACATTAATTGACTACATAATTAACACATTAATTGACTACCTAATTAACACATTAATTGACTATTGCTAACACTCCCCCTCAAGTTGGTGCATAGATATCACCAATGCCCAACTTGATCAGTGAGTTGTGGAATACTCTACTAGAAACAGCTTTTGTTAATATATCTGCCAGCTGGTCTTCAGACTTGACAAACGGAAGCTGAATTTCTTTATTTTCAACTTTCTCTTTAATGAAGTGTCGATCCACTTCAACATGTTTGGTGCGATCATGTTGAACTGGATTGTGTGCAATGGATATTGCAGCCTTGTTATCACACTGTAGATGCATTCCGAATGTAGGTGCATATCCAATCTCTCTAAGCAATTTTCTCAACCAAAGAAGTTCGCAAATTCCTTTGGTCATTCCTCTGAATTCCGCTTCTGCACTAGACAAAGCAACGACATTCTGTTTCTTGCTTCTCCAAGTAACCAAGTTACCTCCCACAAATGTGAAGTACCCTGATGTTGATCGTCTATCAGTGATGTTCCCTGCCCAATCTGCATCTGTATAGCCACTGATATTCAGATGACTATTTTTGGAGAACATAAGTCCTTTTCCTGGTGCCTGACTTCAAATATTTAAGAATCCGAAAAACTGCATCCATATGATCTTCACTTGGACAATGCATAAACTGACTAGCAACACTGACAGCATACGCGATGTCGGTTCGGTATGGGACAAGTAGATCAATCGACCTACTAATCTTTGGTATCTTTCTTTGTTAGTGGGTACCTGATTGGGATATTCCCCAAGGTGGTGATTCTGAACGATTGGAGTGTCAACAGGTTTGCAATCTAACATTCCTGTTTCTGCCAATAAATCTAGAACATACTTCCTTTGTGAGAGAAATATGCCTCGCTTTGATCTAGCAACTTCAATGCCCAAGAAGTACTTGAGTCCACCAAGATTCTTCATTTCAAACTCCTTTGCCAAACATTTTTGTAGTTGAGAGATTTCCTGCATATCATTCCCAGTAATAATCATATCATCGACATAAATGATTAGAGCCGTTACCTTTCCTCCCTTGTGTTTTAAGAACAGAGTATGGTCAGAATTACTCTGCTTAAAACCATAATTCTTCATGGCCAAGGTAAAACGCCCAAACCATGCTCGAGGAGATTGCTTCAATCCATATATTGTCTTTCGTAATCTACACACCACATTAGCATGAGTAGATGTAACATATCCTGGTGGGATATCTATGTAGACTTCTTCTGTGAGTTCTCCATGGAGAAAGGCATTCTTCACATCAAATTGGTGGAGAGGCCAATCAAGATTTGCTGCAATGGATAAGAGCACTCGAACAGTGTTAAGTTTTGCAACAGGGGCAAAGGTTTCTTTGTAGTCAATACCATATGTTTGTGTGTATCCCTTTGCCACAAGCCGTGCTTTGTAACGTTCAATTGACCCATCAGCATTGTATTTCAAAGTGTAAACTCATCTGCATCCGACAGTCTTTTTTCCTTGAGCTAAGTTCTCCAGTGTCCATGTGTGATTTTTCTCCAGAGCATGCATCTCCTCCTTCATTGCCTGAACCCATTTTGGATTCTTCAATGCCTCACTCACTTTGGTTGGAATATGAATTGCGGATAACTGGTGTACAAAGCCTTGAAGGGGTGCATATAATTTTTCAATAGAAACATAGTTTGCAATTGGGTACTTTGATGCCTTGCCATTATTCGGTGAATACCAATTGGCGGTTTTCACGGTTCTGCCCATCAGGTAATTGATATCTAACAGGTTTATCAACTAAAGCAGGAGATGTAGTAGAATCACGTATCTCGGGATTATTCTCAGGAGATTGATTCAGCGGGTCCTGAGATGTGAGGGGGTCTTCATCAGTCTCGGAGGTGAAATATGAAGAGATATCATGTTCTTGGCAGGGAAACGATCGATCGCTGGGCTCCTGGTGACCGGTCGTTTTGGGCAGGTTCGAAATTCTCCTTCAGGATTCTCTGAAGACCGGTCGCTGGGCTCCTGGGGACCGGTCACTTTCAGGCAGGTTTGGAAATTCTTTTTCAGGATTCTCTTACGACTGGTCGCTGGGCTCTTGGAGACCGGTCGCTTGGCTCCTGCTCCAAAATTCAACTTCATTGCTTGGGTTTGTTTTGCTCCAATCTTTAAGTCCTTGAATTCCCAAAGCCTCTTTGTTCATTATGCCTCTTTGAGGCATAGAGTTGGACATCGGATCATGGAAGAACATCTTCGACTCCATAAAGGTGACATCCAAAGTGACATACGTACGACGGCTGGAGGGGTGATAACACCGGTATCCTTTCTGATGAGCAGCATAGCCTACGAAAACACATCTGAGAGCACATGGATCAAGTTTGCCACGTTGATTCTTATGAAGGTGAACGAATGCCACACAACCAAAGACTCGGGGGCGGAAGCATTTGAACGGAGGGCAAGGGCCCATGTTGGGCAAGTGCTTGTAAGGGAGTCTGGAAGTCTAAAACTTTGGAAGGCATTCGGTTGATGAGGTAGACTGCGGTGACTATGGCATCATCCCAATGGTGACGAGGAACATGATCTTCAATCAGGAAGGGCTCGTGCCTGTTTCAAGGAGGTGTCGATTTTTCCGTTCCGCAACACCATTTTGCTGTGGTGTTTGAGGACAAGTTGTCTCATGAATCATGCCTTGCATCTGGAAGTATGTTTGAAAGTCATGATTGACATATTCGCCCCCATTATCGGAGCGAAGAATTCGGATCTTGGTAGAGAATGAGTTTCAATCTGCTGTGGAAAGGCTGAAACACAGTAAACACTTCATTTTTATTCTTTATCAAGTACAACCATGTCATACGAGTACAATCATCCACAAATGTCACAAACCACCGAAAGCCAGAATGAGAAGTTATAGGTGAGGGCCCCCAAACATCAGAGTGAATTAACTTAAATGGAGTAGTACTCTTACTTGAACTTAATGGGTAGGGCACACGGTGACTTTTAGCCAAAATGAAAATGTCACATTTGAAGTCGGAGTCCTTGAAATCTGATAATAAGTTTGGTAGAATATGCTTCATATATCCAAAGGATGGATGCCCCAATCGACGGTGCCACAACCAGACTTGCCTTTGTTTGATATCATGTGTCACATTGTGAGCCATGCCTGTACTGAGATCCTCCATATAATATAGCCCCCATCTCTTAGTACCACGACCAATAATCTCCTTAGTGTGAATATCCTGAAGTAAACAAAAACTCGGGTAGATTAATACACAACAATTCAATTGTTCAGGAATTCTGACTAACTGACATTAGCTTATTTGATAAAGATGGAACAAGTAAAGTATTAGATAATGAAAGAGAGGATGAGAGAGCCACAGTGCCAGCTCCTGTCACAGGAGAAGTAACTCCATTGACATTAGCAATACTAGTTCGTCTGGGTTGACTAGTACTCAGAAAATCATTAGGATCAAATGTCATATGATCGGATTGCGCCAGAATCAATTATCCAGCCCGTTGAATTTCTATCATCCGAAGTATGGAATACATAGCCAGAGTCACCACTTGCAGCTTCATTTCTCTTTTGATCTTTTTCATATCGTGCAGTTTCAATCGAGGTCTGGATCATCGGGGTCGGTTGGTTGGGTCGGCGGCAACACCTAGTCCAGGTGAGGCCAATCGGTCGGGTCGGTGTTGGGTCGGGATCGGTATCGTCAATACTTCTAGGTAGGTAGGTTGAGAAGAGTTGGTGGTGCTATTTCCAGCAGGGAAAAAAACATCTTCTCCCATGATGGAAACAACAATTCAAGACTAGAGTCAGCAAGATCGCTGCTCATACCATGTCAAAACATAGAGAATATTGAGAGGAGATAGTGGAAAGTGTAGAGAGAATGAGAGTTGTGGAATATTTTCTGATTTTCACTTATGTCTTCATTACTTACAATCAACACATATATATACAAGTTCCTAAGCCCCCCAAGTTAGGCAACCAACCAAGTTAGGCAACCAACCTAGTCAAGCCCCCCAAATATTGTAGGTGCCAAATATAGTAGGTGTCAAACATTAATTGACTACATAATTAACACATTAATTGACTACCTAATTAACACATTAATTGACTATTGCTAACAATAAACATAGTTGATTTATAAGATAAATGCAAAAGTTCACAATTAATTGTTCTTGAGAAAAAAACAGTGATGACTTGTTTATATAAAAAGAATACTCTATCCTCAGTTCAGTTGCATCCTTTCACATAAGGTTCTATTTTCTCAGCATTATTTTGCGGCAATTGCATTTCTTTGATTGCTGATATGTGTGAATGGATCAATATCTCTATTCTCTAGTATATGATAGTTTGTGGGATGATTAGAGTTGGTTATCATGAACATTGGGCCCATCTAACCTTCAATCAGCTGCATGTGAATCAATCTATTTTCCTATCTCCATTTGAAGATGTTAAATTTAATGCACACTTGTCTGGAAGAAGTTAGAAAAATCTAGAAAAAAAAAAGTAGAAACCTCAAGAAATATTCAATAACTTTGACAAAGTCAAGCTTTTAAGACATAATTGTTGTAGGCTTCTTGAAAAGTCCTAATAAAAATCTTGTAATAAGGTAATAATATTATATTGTAAACTAGTGGCTATGAGAAGAAAGCCAAGTCCACCGACTTGGACAATGGCGGCAGCCTATATCTATAAACATGTGTTGCCTCTTGTATAAGTGAACTAAGAGTGAAAAGGCCAATAAGTCAGAAAATAGGAAAAAGGCCAATAAGCTTAGTAAACATTTTCTAGTTGTAGAAGGCCAATAAGCCTAGTCCTCTATAAAGCCTTGTACTCATTTATTGTTGAATAAATAAAATCGCTTTGTTCTTCTAAAAACCCAACAAGTGGTATCAGGAGCAAAGTTCGATCACTTTGGGCATAAGGGTTCGATAGAGTCCTCCATCGTGTCTATCGCTAGTCAACCGTGGAACTATGACTTCTGGAGTATTAAAATGAAGACCTATTTATGTCTCGAGATTTATGGGACATAGTTGATAGTGGCTTCAATAATCCAGAAAATTCAACCGTGGAACGGTTAAGGCAGCTAAAGAAAGATCAGCAGAAGGATGCAAAGGCTCTATTTGCGCTACAACGAAGCTTTGGATGACACTATTTTTTCAAGGATCATGGGAGCCACAACATCAAAGGAAGCATGGGTTTGAAGGAGGAGTTTAAGAATGAGAAGTTTCAAGGAAACGCCAAGGCACGTGCAGTTAAGCTACAAACTTTGAGAGAAAACATTAAAATGATAGATTCTAAGACCACACAAGAGTACTATGCCAGAGTAAAAGAAATAGTCAATCAATTGAGAGCTTATGGAGAAAAAGTTTATGATTCAAGAATTGTAGAAAAAATACTTATCAGTTGATAAGTATGATCCACTAGTAACTGCCATTAAACAGACAAAAGATATAACTAGTCTATCGGTGACAGAATTAATGGGCTCTCTAGAAGCATATGAAAAAAGACTGAGTAAACGAAATGAAAGTCCAATAGAAAGTGTCTTCCAATCAAAACTAAATTTAAGGTCTCAAAAGTCTAAAGATGATGAAAGAAAATTTGAAGAAAATTCTAGAGAAGAAGAAAATGAAACCGACAATAATTGGGAAAATAAAAGAGAAATTGTGGAGAGGAAAGACTATCCTCCGTGCCAGGTATGCAAAAAGACAAGTCATCAAGAGAAAGATTGTTGGTACCAAGGCATACCAGAATGCTGGTACTGCAAAAGATTTGGACATATAGAAAAAGATTGTTGATTCAAGAAAAACTATTAAGCTAACTACACAAAAGAAAATGATAATTACGAGCATGTGTTCTATGCATGTCCATCACCATAGAAAAGACAACACAAATTGGAATACCAACAGCAGCGACAATGACTAGAAGACAAAGAAAACTGCAGCACGGTCTAAGCTGGAGCAAAGAATATGGCATCAACAAGATCAGAATATCTAGCCAAGTGTGCATTCAGGAGGAGTGTTAAATTTAAGGGAAATTGACATAGATAATCACAAAAGATAAACCTTAATCAAATATACTCACTTTATAAATTTCAATCAGAAATACTCACTTTGGGACGTGAAAGTACCCAATTGCCCTCCATATAAATAAATTTGTATTGACCCTTTATCCCCTCAAAAATTCATTTTCTGAAACCCAATTTCTCCCAACTCCTCTCCTCTCTCGCACTCTCCCAAATCTTGCTCAGCCATGACTTCATAGAAAACAGAGAGAGTAACGGCCATGGCGACGACGTCGGTGGACTCTCCAAAGTCTGACCTGGACACTGACACTGAGCTCAATACCAATCCAAACCTTAACCCGAACCCTAATTCCTCAAACCCGTTAGTCCCCGCCTCCTTCAATGGCCCATGCTGTCTGCCTTCTCAAGTTTGCCGAGACTCCTGAGGGGCATTCATGGGCTCCATTTTTTGCTACGGTATATATATATATATATATATATATATATATATATGTTATGCTTTAATTGCTTAATTGTGGTGTTTCTGTATGAGAATTTGAGTGGTGCTAATATAGGATTTTGAGTGTTTGACAAAATATGATTTTCGTTAATAGTGTTTTGGGCTTCGCGAAAGGGAGTTAATTTTCTCTTTCTGACTAACGAGTTGTTGGAGTTTTTGGTGGGGTTTGTTTAGTGTT
>CM031917.1:37411218-37440315 GCA_018703695.1 Prunus fruticosa | reverse complement strand
GTTTTCTCTTAAATGTGTTAAATTAATGGATTAGGACAATGGTGGTGCTTGAAAGAGACAAAGGAAGGCATTTTTCTAATGCTGGGTGTGCTGTTAATTTGTTGGATGTGATGTTTGAGGGGCAGTGGTGGTAGGGTTGGGTTGGATCCAAACGTTCTTCATGGCGTTCGACGTCGCTCCACTGAATATTGGAGTTGAATATGTTAAGTAGAGTACTTACTAAAATTACAATTTACAATTCAATATATCTTTTTTAGTTATTTTATATTAGAGTAAATTAATAATTTAATAAATAATTTGATAATATGGTATGCTCAATTAATTTTAGAATTCGTTTTTTTTTATTTGATTTTAAAGCATTTTTGTATAAGAAGTTAGGGCCCATACATGGTATACCCACGCAGCCCAGGCAGAGAAATGCTTCACATGGGTTCATTATTTTCATTGTGCCTCATTCAGTAACAAGTTTGTGACTCAATAGCACACCAACCAATAAAATTAAAGTATACAAATTTTTTTCTTTCTATTTAATCTAATAAAATTATATCGCTTTTTATTTTTTTTATTTTAAAAAAACCATACAAATTTTTTAAAATTAATTCAGCAATGCAAAGTTTATTGATTGTATTAAGTGACAATAACAATATATTGTCAAGTGACGCAAATTGGACCACATGGGTAAGAAACTCCCCCGATCTTTTTTTAACAATAATAAAAGACTGCCAAGTCTGCTCCAAAAAAACAAAAAACAAAAGTCTTATGTTAGTAATTAGCTACTTCTTTGTCGTCCCAAGTTTTGTCGTGTCCAGTGGCGGAGCCACCTAAGGACCAGGTTGGGCCCAGGCCCTCACTCATATTTTTTATTTTCTCATATTTTTACTTATATGTGTTGCTATATGTTTGTTTCTTGGAGTAAAAACTCATTTTTTTTCTCATTCTCTTTCTCTTTTGATTAACTTAAGCTTTGTAAATTTCCCTTTCTCATATTTTACATGTCTAAGTAGGGCATCTTAATATTGGGATTTATGAACATTTTTTGTATTTCTTCTCTTTGTTGAAGTATAAATTATTAAATTTTGAGTTTTTAATAGTGTAGATGATGAGATTAATATTTAATCATGTTAAATATGATATTCAAGACAATTATGATTGTAATAAATGAATAAATTATTAATTAGTATGAAATTATATTATTAACTTATTAACCCGGTTAGCGCTTGAAGGCTCCAATTCGAATTATTTTTAAATTTTTTGTAAAGGGTCCCTTCTATGTGAAATCCTAACTCCGCCACTGGTTGTGTCTATTTTTAAATTGTAACTTTTCAAATGCTGAAAACCAACCAGACATTAAGAAATTGTGAAGAATATATTTAAATGGATAATTTGTATTGTTCGAACTTCGAATCATGAAATTTTGTACCCAGATTCCGGATTGGACTTTGGGGCTTACAAAACTAATACTAAACTAAGACCTGGCTTACAAAATTTATCACAATCTAAACTTTGAAGTCAACTTAATTATAATATAACCAACAGCTGCCATCGACTCTTATGATTCCAATATGCTTGTTCAATTTTTGTTGTCCTCTTCTTCTAAATGGGCAACATTTTGCCAATTCAATATTCAACCTAATTAGTAGGCTAGCACTAGTTGAGGTAGAAAAAGATAAGAGCATAAGTTAGGATTAGAATAGTTCAAACCATTTTTTCAATGTGATTAAGAAAGAAAAATAGTAATTCATTATTTTAATTTCTTTTAAATAGAATTGATAATCTAAAGGCTTATTTACTGGAGTAACTCCTGAAAATTTCGGTCAAATCTCACTTTACTTTCCCAAAGTTAAAATGGCCCACCTCATTGACCGTGGTTTCATGTTCTACTTTACCCCTTATCGTTATCCCCATTAATAACTCTGTCAGTTTGATGACGTGACATGACTATTTTAGTCTTTTTACCACAAATGATGATGTGTCATGTAAAGAGCCCACTTTTTTTTGCCTAAGTGGAATAAAATATATAATATAATAATATAATTACTTGTCTAGTTAAAAAATATATAAAAATTAGAAAAATTAATACATAAAAATCTTTTTTTCTCCATCTCTCTCCCTTGAAGTCTCCCTCCCTTAACTTCATAACCCAAAGCCACCCTCACCACCACATGGTCGAGAATGAAGTTTCCATCACCGCCACCGCTGAAATAGTAACGCCACCAAACGACGTTAGCGAAATCGAAGTAAAAGCATTGTGCCGACAAGGATGACGACCCTCCCGAGGAGCCCAGGAAGAAAAATGGCACGTCGTCTACTTCCTAGCCAGAAGTGAACGTTGCCGAATCGAAGATCACCGAGAACTAGTTCCTCAATGACCCCGAAGACTAATATTAGTGCCACATGATCTCTCTCTCTTAAATTTTTCTCTGAAATTTTCAACTTTTTTGTTTTAGTTAGGGTTTTGATGCAAATTACAGTAGAATAGGGCTAGGGTTATTGGGTGATTTTGTAAATAATTTGGGGTATTTAAGAAGCCCAATAGTCCAAGCAATTACTTTGCCCATGATTTTGACCTCTGCCCACAAAGATCTCATTGCTCAGGCTTACAATGGTGGTTGATGAAGTTAGGGGTGAGGGAGGTCATGAGAGAGAGATGGAGAAGAAAGACTTTCATTTATTAATTTTTCTGTTTTTTATTTTTTTTAATTAAACAAGTAATTACATTATTTTATTATATATTTTATTCCACGTAAACTAAAAAAGTGGGCCCTTTACATGACACATCATCACTTGTGGTAAAAAGACTAAAATAACCATGCCACATCATCAAAATTGGCAGAGTTATTATTGGAGATGACGGTGGGGGTAAAGTGGGTAACCATGCCACGTCATCAAAACTAGCAAATAACCATGCCACGTCATCAAAACTAGCAAATAAATCAAAGACCCTTGTCAACTAAAAAGCCAAGATGCATGCATGTTATAGTCAAACAATATGGGTAGAATATTTTCAGGTTGTAATTCATTCTCCGAAAGGAGGTATTTATAATACAAGGTTACAAACTCTAGTAGGGTTAAACTATGAAATAAGGTAAAGTCCTAATTACATAAGATCTATACAAAAGGGAAATAAATAGAATCCTGATATACTAGGAAGTAAATCTCCTAATGACACTAGGATCTCGCTAACACTCCCCCTCAAGTTGGAGCAAAGATGTCGCGCATGCCCAACTTGTCAAGCGAGTTGAGGAAGATACTGGAAGAAACAGCTTTAGTAAGGACATCAGCTAATTGATACTCAAAACTGACAAACGGGAAGGAAACAATCTTCGCATCCAACTTCTCTTTAATGAAATTTCAATCAACCTCCACATGCTTTGTATGATCATGTTGCACCGAGTTATGGGCAATTGCAATTGCAGCCTTATTATCACAATATAAATCCATGGGTTTCTATGGCCCAAAACCAAGATCTCTCAACAATCTCCTCAACCATAATAACTCACATACGCCATGAGCCATCCCACGATACTCGGCTTCAGCACTAGATCGAGACACTCCCTTTTGTTTCTTACTTCTCCAAGTAACAAGATTACCACCTACAAACATGAATTACCCAGACGTAGAACGCCTATCATGGCTGAACCAGCCCAATCGCATCTGTATACCCTTTCACATCTGTATGACCATATTTGGAAAACAGCAACCCCTTGCCAGGAGTTACTTTCAGATACCTCAAAATGGTCATCACAGCACCCATATGATATTCACTAGGAAAATGCATAAACTAACTCACTACACTCACTGCATATGCAATATCAAGACGTGTATGGGCTAAATAAATCAATTTCCCCACAAGTCGTTGATAACGCTCTTTATCTGTAGGGACTTGACCAGGATACAACCCCAACTTATGATTATGTTCACTAGGGGTATCAATTGGTTTACAATTCAACATTCCAGTCTCTGCAAGTAAAACCAAAATATACTTTCTTTGAGACGAGAATGATACCATGTTTAGATTTGGCAACTTCAATCCCAAGAAAGTACTTCAAATCACCCAATGACTTCATCTCAAACTCGAAAGCCATATATTTTTGAAGATTTTGCATTTCTGCTTGATCATCTCCAGTCATAATCATATCATCAACATAAATCATTAAAGCTGTCAATTTACCTTTATGACGCTTTAGAAATAAGGTATGGTCTGAGTTACTCTGCATATACCAAAATTTCTTCATAGATGCTGCAAATCTCCGAAACCACACTCTTGGAGACTGCTTCAATCCATATAAGGACTTCCACAGCTTACACACAACACCCTCCTTAAAGGTTACAGGAATACCAGGAGGGAGATCCATGTAAATCTCATCCTTGAGGTTACCATGTAGAAACGAATTTTTTACATCGAATTGCAATAAGAGCCAGTCGCGGTTAGCGGCCAAGGACAATAGTACACGCACAATATTGAGCTTTGCCACTGGAGCAAAGGTTTCCAAATAATCCACTCCATAGGTTTGAGTATAATCATTTGCTACCAATCTAGCATTGTAACGGTCAATGGAACCATCAGCCTTATGCTTCAAAGTAAACACCCATCTACATCCAACAGCTTTCTTCCCTCGTGGCAAAGGAACTAAATCCCATGTTTTATTCTTGTTCAAGGCATCTATTTCAACATTCATGCCATCCATCGATTTGAGGTTAGATAAAGCATCCTGCAGCTTAGTTGGCACACATACACTAGATAATTGACACAAATATAATGCATATGACTTAAACAAACGATGAGTTGACACATAATGGCTAATGAGATATTTTGACTTGGCATATATATCAAGAGAATATTGTACTTTAGATTTCTCACGAGTGGTTCGTGGGGGTAATTGATAAGTTGACACAGATGGATCATTAGAAATCACCTCACTTAATTCACTATCACGAGTAGATTGGGGCACTGGTAGGGCAAATGGGGATATTGCATCTAACTCATCTATACAAGAATCACTGTCACTATTTTCAGATACAGGC
Organism: Prunus fruticosa; assembly: GCA_018703695.1. NCBI lineage: Eukaryota > Viridiplantae > Streptophyta > Magnoliopsida > Rosales > Rosaceae > Prunus > Prunus fruticosa. The sequence continues at coordinate 37,435,290 of CM031917.1, read as the reverse complement.
AACTGGTCGCTAGCTTCAGTGCAACCGGTCGTTTCGACACAGAGAGCACCTGCTTCATCTCCAAATATGGGTTACCGGTTCGAGTTCCAAAGGGCGACCAGTCGTTTCTTCACAGATACCGCATGTTTCATCTTCAGATATGGGCAACCGGTCGCTAGCTTCAGCGTGACCGGTCGTTTCCTTCCCAAGAGCAGTATCTTCAAACACATCATTCTCCCATTCAAGTCCAACATTCTCCAATCCAAGACTCTCCAATTCACTCCCCCTCTCCTATTGAATTAGAGAGGAGGGAGAAACATAATATGGCACTTCTTCATTGAAAGTCACTTCCAAAGTAACATGCACCTTCTAGGTAGGTGGATGATAGCACTTATAACCCTTTTGAGTAGAAAAGTTACCAATAAAGACACATTGCAGAGCACAAGGATCAAGTTTACTCCATTGATGAGAGTAGACTTGAACATAGGCAACACACCCAAAACTTTAGGGGGCAATTTGGAGACGGAGACAAAGGAAACATGGTCACCAAACACATCATGCAGAGTCTTGAAATCAAGAACCCGACTAAGAGTAGGATTAATCAAATAGGCAGCAGACAGAATAGCACGTCCCCAAAGATGATGGGGAACATACATATCCAATATGAGTGAGCGGGCAACTTCAAGCAATTGTCGGTTCTTTCTTTCAGACACATCATTTTTGACATCGACTAAAAGGGGTTGTCGTTTGATGAATAATACCTTGAGCACGGAAGAAAGACGCCAAAGTATTATTCACATATTCTCCTCCGTTATTAGTCCGGAATACTTTGACGCGAGCATGAAACTGAGTAGACACCATAGTACAGAACTCTGGAAGGATGGAAGCAACATAATGTTTATTTTTCAGCAAGAAAACCCAAGTGAGTCGGGTATAATCATCAATAAATGTGACGAACCAACGAAATCCGTTCGAAGTCACATGAGCCGGACCCCACACATCAGAATGCACTAAATCAAAAGGCTTTGCAGTTTTACTGTCACTCAAAGGAAATACAGTGCGTTGGCTCTTGGCCAAAATACATGTCTTACACTTAAAACTGGACTCATCACAAGAGCGGAATAAAGATGGAAACTAACGTTTAAGGTAGCCAAATGACGGGTGTCCCAAGCGACGATGCCAGAATCAAATTTGTTGTTTGTCTTTGACACTACAACTTTGAACAGTATTAACGACACGATCACGAACTAGTGCAGAAGGCAATGTCAAATAATATAACCCCCCTATCTGTTTTACCATGCCAATCGTCTCGTGAGTCTTGAGATCCTGAAAGAGTAATGTGTAGGATAGAAAGGAGTATAAGCATTAAGTGTATCAAGTAATCAACCAACAGATAACAAGTTACAATGGATATTGGGAACTAGTAACGCACGAGACAAGGACAAAGTAGGAGTGAGAGAGATTGTGCCCTCGCCAGTAATTGGAGAGGGCAAGCCATTAGCACTAGTTATGTATGGGTCACGGGTGTTACTAGACAACTCATCAAAAAATTTAGCATCATAAGTCATATGATCAGAAAGCACCAGTGTCGATTATCTAAGAATTGGAGGCAGTCCCTGGAATAGAGTAAGAAACACACAAATTTGCAGAGGCAGCAGCAACATCACCAACAATGGAGTTATCACCCATGATTGCAGCAGAAATTCAACAGATCAAGGCAGAGTATACAACAGAACACAGCAGAGGCACAAATAAGGCAGATGCACGAAGACGTGCACGAACACAGTAGAGGCACGAACATGGTAGAGTACACAATGGAACACAGCAAAAACGCAAATATGGCAGATGCAAGACGACAAGCATGGCACGAACACTACAACACAACCCACAAACCCAGGAGGGCACACACGGCACATGCAAAGGGAAAAAAATAGGGGGCTAGAACACGGGTGGGCACAACACACGGGTCACCAAAAAAGTTGGCTATGATACCAAGTCAAACAATATGGGTAGAATATTTTCAGGTTGTATTTCATTAGGGTTAAACTAGGAAATAAGATAAAGTCCTAATTACATAAGTTCTATACAAAAGGGAAATAAATAGAATCCTAATATACTAGGAAGTAAATCTCCTAATGACACTAGGATCTCGCGACAGTTATAGAATACCTGGTTTCCCCTCTCTAGAAGTTAAAAAATGAAAAAGACTAAATAACACTAATGTTAGATCAATTTATAGTGAGGGCCTTATCGAACGTCATGAGATGACGTATTATTGTTGGATCAAATTAACTAATTTAATCTAATGACGAACCAATTTAATCCAACAATTAAGGAGCAGGACCTCATCTAAAGGCCTCGGATAAAACCCTCACTATAGGATTGTACTAATGTCCAAGCTACCTATATGACCTTGCCAAGTTCCAAGTTGCCACACACAACTTGGTCCTCATTGTGTGCAATTTGGGCTTGGCTTATGCCTTGGACACGACAAGCTAATGGTTTTGTAAAGAGTTACTAGGCCGCCAATTAATGGATTTGTGAAAATTTGACACTCGATCTTTCAGGTATTGTGCTGCTGGAAAGTGGCGTTGGAGGTTTAAGTCTCTCATGCTTCTTCCTGGAAATGATAATTTTCCAGCAACTCAATAAGCTTGTTTGAGGCCAGATTATGTTAGGAATTGCCTTACCACTAATTCTGGAAATCCCCTAATATATACAATTGAAAAATGTCAAACAACCACGAACTCATTTTCCAAAACAAAAAACAAAAAAACCTAACTATCAAATTTCAGATACTAAGTTATTATAATTAGAAAAATATTACTTGTCACTCAAGCATATTATTAATCCTCAAACTGTGCTTTCTTTGGTAATATAAGATAAAAATCAATATGTCATCAAAATAGATAAGTAAATAAATGAATATTGGGCCTAAATGAAAAATGAACATAAACCCGTATGTCAAAGGCGCTTCCTACTTCCCAAACACATCTTCCTGCGAGAATGACTACAAACACTGAGAGAATAGGGATCATCATTTGCCAATACTATAGAATTTCCCCCATTAGTGGGGATCATCATTTGGCCCGCGGGCCGCGAGCCAAAGTGGGTAGCTGAAGGTCCGATTGGCCAAAGCGAGGCCCGCCCTAATGGTTAGGCTGGCTCCGTCCATCCCGCTCTAAAATTGGGTAGGGCTTGGACTTAGGATTTGAAACCCTTAGCTTGCCCGCCCGCCTATATCCTTATTTTTTAAAGATTTAATGAAAGCACTTTCTAACCTCATTTTATACTTAATCAAAATAATGTAATATGTATGATAAACTAATAAACTTCTTATTTTGTTTACACATGTTATAAATTAAGTTAATTTTTTCAATGTTGTCTAAAATTTTGTAACAAACAGTGCCCCTTTTTTGTCAAGTTCAAATTTAATGGTTCAATAAAGAATTTGAAAGCTTATTTTGGTTTTATTAATTCTAGTGTCACAAATTGCTTTAATTTTCATGATGTCGATCCTAATTTGGGATAGAAGTAACACATTTTCATAAGATTAATTTTCAGGTATAAGCATTTTCAGCAGCCCTACTCCATGTTGCATAATTATCTCCGTTCAAAAGTTATGAAACTAAAAGATTATTTGGGTTGTCAAAATGATGGATATAAAAAGGGCTAGAATTTTCGGTGGAATTTTATGAAGCAGGAAGTAGCGTCATCTGCCATGATGAATAAAGGTGTGAAGCTTGCTAGGGTTTTACACCCGTACCTTTACACTAAGAAATTGGTAGTTTTGTTGACAAAAAAAAAAAAAAAAGAAAAAGAAATTGGTAGTTTTACAATGAAAAAAGAAATTGGTAGTTTCACAAAGACACTCCTGAGATCAAAGACATTAAGAAATTGTGAATATGTAGCAGGTTTCTGGGGAAGAGTTTGAAGTATATTTAATTGGATATTAATTATCATATTTGATTTGAATTTAATTGCAAATCTATTTATTGAATTCTGAAATTTTCCCAAGGTATACCGACATCAAAATTTGTAATAAGAGTTCATAAAAACTTTGTTCCTTAACAATACGTACCTATGCATACACCTCGTATGCAGTATGCAGGCAATTCAACCCATAAATTACCTCTGGTCCAGGTAATTAAATCCATAAATTACCTCTAGTCTAGGTAGTTATACCCTCTAGCCCAGCTAATTGAACTCGTATAATATCTTGGAATGAATCTTTAAACTCAACTGAGATAAAAATCCATACAAAATTTCTTTGGAAAAAAAAAAAACACTATTACATGGGAAACATGTACGTGTGTATATAAATATGAACCTCCAGAAAAAACTGCTTAAGAAAACTCAAGAAAAAAACACTTACCTGTAAGGCATGTACATATATACCTATATGTATTAACATTATTTACTTGTATGTCAAGTACATTATTTAATGTCGGTGCTTGTCTAATCGATTGGTATAATATGTAAGTCTTTACTTTTTATTGATTAAATTGTATTTTATTTATATATTAGGAATATTATCAAGGAAAAAAAATTCAAAATTCAAAATTTGGAATTCAATTTCAAGGAAATAATGCATTAAATTTAGATTTTCAATGTGTTTTCCTTATTTACCTTAAAGGGTAAAATCGACACAACAAAAAAGTAATAAATGTCAAAGGACATACATCTAAAACCAAAAACACAAGGACTAGACCCAATGACAGCTAATCGTTTTGGACCTAGATCTAAGAACCCCTATACTTTTTTGGATCTATATTTGAATTATCTATTTTTAATTTGAAACTAAACATTATATATGCTCCAATCAATTCCTACTTCTCATGCAATCATAGTTTGACATATGTGTGGAGAAATTTTTTGGTGGTGTTTTTATGAATTATTTCGGTTAATTTCAAAATCCCATCATTTTGAAGTCCCATCACTTCAAAATGCCTCATCCAAACACAACCTAATTTTATTTCAGTTCATTTTTTTGTTGTCAAATAGTCCAGTTAAATAAAATAGTAAATAAATTAAAAACTAAAAATCAAAAGGAAAAAAAAAACCTATCTCCCTCTCCCACCCAACCCCAACCCCAACACCCCATCCTCTCCTCTCTTCCCTTCCCTCCTTGCCCCCTCATATATAAGGGAGAATTCCTTTCCTCCAACGGATAATTGAAAATTTATTTAGTTTGGTATGGTTTTCACTAAGGTCCTTTTTTGGCTTGGTTTAATTTTCTATTGATTTCTTTTCATATCACTAAAAATGACTTCAAAAAACATTTGTATACACTCATAAAGTTATCTCTCCCATCACGTGATGGGAAAGATAAACTTATGAATTTACAATGACACCAGCAAATCTCTCCATAATCATACATTATCTCTATAGATAACTAGTTAATATATTCAAGATTATTCTATATTCATAAAGTATAGTCTTAATAGAGTATGAGTGTGAAAAAATGAACTATGGAAAAGTAAAAAATAAAACATGGACAATAGAGACTCGGGTAATGGCCTAATAATAATGGATAATGACCTAAACTACTCTTATCAATAAACAAAAAGTAGGGAAAAATAATCATATTTAAAAAAAATATTGGAGTAGATATTAGAGTATAGCCGCCAGGCTATACTATTTATTAAAAATGAAAAATACATACGTACGTGAATTTTGGTGTATTATTGAAAATTTTGTAAAAAAACAAGTGTACTAAATATGAAAAAAATACGTACGTATGTGTACAACACGAGTATTAAACGTGAAAATGCTAAATTCTTTATATGGGTAATAACTCTAGAAAAGTTAAAAGGAGACAATAGAGACTCGGGTAGTGAACTAAGAGGTCGTTTGGTACGGAGACTGTCATGGACTGGACTAAATCTTGGGACTGCCTTGGATTAGCTCGGATTGGTCTAAGTTGGATTAAGTCCTGACCTACGTTTGATGATAAGTCGGACTAAGAAGCTGGATTGTAAAAATAGTGAAGACCTATGTTTGGTGCTATGTTTGACTAAAAAATAATTATTGTAATATTTAAATTTAATTAGGGATTTTGACTTAAAAATAAATAAGTTGTACAAAGAAACCCAATTCAAAAAATTTAAACAATAATAAAAAGAAAATAAATCAAATTCTTATATTTTTTAATGAAACTGATTTTTAATATTCTTAAAGATAATATTTTAAAACCAAAACAAATATCCCAAACCCACCCGCCCCTTCCGTCCACACTGCCCCACACCCACCTTCCCCACCCCCCCACCCACACCACCCCCCCTCTTCCTTCTCTCTCCCTATTTTTCTCTATTTCCCCTCTCTTTCTTCAACAACCAAATCCATATTTGGGTTTTTTTAATGAGCCAATAGATGTTGCTGGGGTTGGGGTTGGGGGCAGAGAAGTGAGAGGGAGCCATTGATGTTGCTGGGTTGGGGGCAGTGCAGTAGACGACGATGGGTCGGAGGAGATGGGTTTCCAGAGTTGGGTTGGAAGAAATTCTAAAAATACGTTCTTTTCTTTTGTTGTTGGGTCCAATCAGATCTTGGAGCTTCAGTTTTTTCAATCAAGAAAATACACTTCTTGGAGCTTCAGTTTTTCAACCTCAATTTTGTTGAGGTAGATAAGTTGCGGGAAGAGAAAGTGATGAATGGCGTCAGGGAAGAGAAGCCAGATCAGTGTGTCGGACTCGCTTGCTCAGTTTAGCGATGGTGCTATTTGTTGAACCACATTTCAGGTTCACTATATTAGAAGGGCCAATGAGCCAATTTTTTCATTTTTGGGATGTATAGTCTCATTTAAGTTAGTCCACTCTCTTACCAAACATGGATTTTAATTGCTATTTAATCAAGTCCAGTTAAACTAAGGCCTACCAAACATGCCCTAATAGTAATGGATAATGCCGCACGGATATACTATTTATAAAAAAGAATTTAAAAAAATTAAGCCCGTAAATCCGCATGACTATCTCTTTTTTATCATAAAAAATCTGAAGTATAGCCAAAATCCGAAATATAGCCGCACGGCTATACAATTTTTATAAATAATAATAATAATAATAATAATAATAATAATAATAATAATAATCATAATCATAATCATAATCATAATAAAAAGACCCGTGTAGGGCGTAGCACGTGTATTTGTGAAAATAAAATAGCCGGGCCGCTATACTCTATAAATAGAACACTTCAACATTATATACTGTGCAAATAGAATTTGTTTTAAATGTATTGTCGGGGCGGCTATACCCATTGAATAGCATAATCTGAATTTTTTTTAATTACTTTAATTAGTAGTTATGTTTTAATTATTATTTAATTAATGAATAATTAGTATTTAAATATTTTCATATATTTTATTTTTATTCAATAATAATATGTGAGTATTTTGTGAATAATATGTGAATTTTGTGTGTATTATTGAAAAGTTTGTATAAAAAAAGTGTATTAAACAGGAAAAATATGTAAGTACGTGTACAATACGAGTATTAAACACGAAAATGCTAAATTCTTTATATAGGTAATAACTCTGGAAAAGTAAAAACTCAAAAGGGGATCATAGAGACTCGGCTAATGGACTATTAGTAATGGATAATACTCTAAACTACTCTTATCGATAAACAAAAATTGGGGAAAAAAAATTATAAAAAAAATCACACTGTAAAGAGTATAGTCGCACGGCTATACTATTTATATAAAAAAAAAAACCACCTCAGTAAAGCCGCACGGCTATACCATTTTTTATTTAAAAAATGCAAAGTATAGCCGGTCAAGCTGACCGGCTATCCTCTTTTTTTATAAAACAAATCCGGAGTTCGGCTATACTATTTATAAAAAAGAATTTTTTTAAAAAAGGGTCCACCATAACACCGTCCGTCTATACTTTTTTTATTCTAAAAAATCTGGAGTATAGCCGACCGGCTATACGATTTTTTTTTTTTAAAAAAAAAAAAAGACGCGTCGTGAAAATAGTAGAGCCGCGCGGCTATACCCTATAAATAGAGTATTTCAAAGGTATAGCCGTGCGGCTATACGTCTATGCCTAATCTGATCAGAACAGCTTGTAAGATGAGGCTAAGTAGCACCGTGGCGCGGATTTCCCACAAGTTCCATGCTATTCTCAGACTGTCTGGGAATATCTGCACCAGCTTCCTCTTCTTTGCAAAGATAAAACTGCTAACAACTGAAAAATGAAATTGTCATTATTATGTTTGGTTTGTCCATTATGCTATGTGAACTATAAACAACAGATTCCCAGTAACTGAAATAAAGGCAAGTTAGATGTACATTAATTGGTAATCTTACTTTGTAATTGACATGGAAGCTTTCTAGTGCCCACTTCAAGATTTCGGGATGGCTCAGCAGAGACAGACTTGGAGTTTATTTTAGTTTTAATCCTCCCTGATTGACAGAGATCGTACAAAAAATAAAAACTCCTATTGTTGGTTTTCTGGTCTTCTAGTTTTAATATATTTATCAATGTCAAGCATAAATTTTTGGCTTAACTACACTAATGCTCTTTGAAACTTTAGTCAAATTCCACTTTGTCCCCCTAAACTCAAAATGACCCACTTTCATCCCTTAATCGAGGTTTGGTACCCACTTTGACTATGCCGTCAACTCCATCCAAAAGCATGTTAACTTGAATGATGTGATAAAGACGTTTTTGTAATTTCGATACATGGTCCAGCAATCTTGGTGATGTGGTAAGGTCCCACCTCCGCATAAATAAAAATATAATTAAATATTCTAAGATTAAGGCTTTTTTATTACAAATATATTTTAAATACTTTAATACACATTTTAAAATTAAAATTAATTAAAATTTCAAAATAATTTTTTCATACCTCCGCGCCATCTCCCCCTACCACCCAGCTCCACCTCGACGCAAAGACATTGAAATAACCCAGAAAAAGAAACCCGATACTTTTTCCAACATTCCCTTCTCAAAAACCCCAAGATTAAAAATGAAAATCTTGCCCAAAAGACAACTGGTGAGAAAGAGCTGATAATTCCATGCAATTTTCCAACTGGGTCATTGAGATTTATGCCATCTTCACAACCTCATCATTACGGTCACTATAGGCAAAGGCAATTTGTAGAGGCTTCGTAAAAATAGGTTTGTGCCAGAACTGAGATTGCATCGCCATGGCAGAGAACCCTAGAACTAATACAATCCTCCACCACCAACCCACTCTCCCAGACCTCCCTTATAGAACTAAAGGTACAATCTTGTAAATAATAGAAGAAAAATAACCAAAAAATACATAACAGGAAATTTAAAAAAGAAAAAAAATAGTTGGGTTAGATCATAGATGGAATTGGAAGAAGCAAGCAAGCGACTAATGAAGAAGACAAAAAAGAGTGTGTTTTTGGAGACGTTGAGACTTTGAGAGTTTGTTCATGTTGAATTGAATTGTTGCATTTTCACAAACACCACCAAGGCAACAACCAATAATCAACCCTACCCAACGCAATGGATCCTTACTTTGAACAGAGACTCAGAGATGAAGTCATCTACCTCCACTCTCTCTCGCACCAAGGCCCCTCCACCTCCTCTAACCCTAACCCTACAGTCAACAACCCCAACTCTAACCCCAATTCATATCCTAATCCCAAATCCAAGCCCACCAACGCCTCCAATAGGAAGAGAAACAGAAAGGCAAGAAATGAAATAGAAAGGTCCAACAAGAAGAAGCCCTCGCAACCCGACTGTTGCGGCTGGGGAAGGGGTATGGGCGTGGGTGGGAAGGATTGGCAGCTGGGGGGAGGGTTCCAACTTGCCACATCACCAAGATTGCTGGATAATGGTCCATGTGTATGGAATTACAAAAATACACATGTCATGTCATCAAAGTTAACATACTTTTGGATGGAGTTGACGGTAGGGGGGTAAAGTGGGTCATCAAACCTCAGTTAATGGATGAAAGTGGGTCATTTTGAGTTGGGGGAGGCAAAGTGAGATTTGACCAAAATTTCAAAGAGCATTGGTGTTATTAAACCTAAATTTTTAATGTGTTGGAGTCCATGTAATAGAACATGAAATACTTTGTTTGACCATAATATCTTATAATTAAGTTCAAGCCTTTTGGTAACAGATTAGTAATAAAAGTAAGGTTAATTACAGTTTGGTACCCTGAAGTTGTACCCTTAAGGCATGTTAGTCTCTATCTTTTCAATTTTAATAATCACGTACCCTTAGTTTATAAATTTTTTGCAATGTGGTTCCGCCGTTAGGGTTTCTGTTAAATCTCTCTGTTACTTGCCTACGTGGCATTGTGAGTCCCACATTTGTTAATTTTTAAAAATTTTAAATTGATTAAAATATGAATAAAATATTAAAAATCAAAAATCAAAAAATTTCTCTCTCTCTCTCTCTCTCTCTCTCTCTCTCCAACGAACCCTGAACCCAGCTCTCTCTCTCTTCTCTTTGCTCTCTACCCCATGACACCACCGCCTGCAAACTATCCACACCCCAGCCTTGCAACCACATCCCCACGAACCCAGAAACCCAGAACCCCGATTTCTTCCCCTCAACCCAGATTTCTTCTCCCTCCCCCAGATTTCTTCCCCCCACCCCCATGGGTATTGAATTTTCAAAGAAAATCAACCCAAACTCCAAATTATCTAATCAACAATTGATTATCATTTATACGTCAACAAAAGTCACCAAAACTATAGATGGATCCAGAGGCGAGTTTCTGCAAATTGGGCAAGTGGGATGAAGCTTGCAGCCATTTGTCTACACAAATTTGGTGAAAGAAATTACCACAATTAGGCACAGATCGCAAGATATGTCTTTGTCTTCGAAGTCTGCCAAGCATATGCAACAATAGGAAGGACCTGAAAAGAGCCAACCATACGCAGCTTGGCCTTAGAGTAAAGTAGCTTCGGGTAGCTGCAGATGGTTGGGGGAAGAAATTGGGGAGGGAGAAGAAATCTGGGTTGGGGGAAGAAATTGGGTCTGGGTTTCCTGGGTTCGTGGGGATGTGGTTGGCAGGCTGGGGTGTGGATAGTTTGTAGGTGGTGGTGTCATGGGGTAGAGAGAGAGCTGGGTTCTGGGTTCGTTGCAAAGAAAGAACGCGAGAGAGAGAGAGAATTTTTTTTTGATTTTTAATATTTTATTAATATTTTAATCAATTTAAAAATAAAAATATTTAAAAATATGGGACCCACAATGCCACGTAGGCAATTAACAGAGAGATTTAACAGAAACCCTAACGGCGGAACCACATTGCAAAAAATTTACAAACTAAGGGTACGTGATTGTTAAAATTGAAAAGGTATGGACTAACATGCCTTAAGGGTACAACTTTAGGGTACCAAACTGTAATTAACCTATCACTTTGCATATGATTTGGTAACATCTAGTGAAAGTTGGTCAGGACAATTAGAGCTTTAGCTGTTGAAAGTCAATTGTTAGAAGCATATGAAGAGCTGTTTGCCTCCACAAATGAATGTAACTTCGATTTTTCAACAAAACATTTTCTGAATTTCTAGGACGAAAGATGGCTAGCGATTTTGCCTAAAATTCATTGGAAAAAAAAAAAATTATATCTTAACTTCTTAAGTTTATTTTCTCATTATAGTTCGTAAATTTAATGATAATTTACTTTCAAAGTTTACAATATATAGGCTAAGGGGAGGGCACTCTTCGGTTTGATTTGGTTAGAGCCTAATTTGTAAACTGAACCAATTATGTGGTAATAATTTGGCAAAACCATACTAGCCGAGTGTAATAATTCAAGCATAAAGGTTGTTCGTCATAAGGCCATCTCCAACCCAAGGACCTAAACCCAAAATATCCCAAATTATTACCCCAAATCTCTCCCAACCCTAGAAAATGAAAGGGCCAAAATTTGGGAAAACTCAAATTTATACCCAAAATACTAGTCCAAGTATTGCCTGGAGTCCACGCTGAGGTGGCACAGCCCATGTGCATCAGAAAAACATTGGGGTAGTCTATTGGGCCATGCCACATGTCTGCTCATAGTGAAGTGGTTGTTGCAATTCAAATGTCTCCCTCTTTTAAAAAATATATATATAATAGTAACTTTAAAAAGTGACTAGGCCCACGTTGCTGACTTTTGGAATAAAATTAAATTTATGGAATTTCAATTTTTTTTAGGTCAAATTGTTCAAAAATTAAATTATGATGTTATTTAAAAAGATTAAGTGAAGAAAAGTTTTCCATAAAAAAAAAATTAGACTTAAACAATTATTAAACAATTTAATAAAGTTGCGGACTTAAAATTTGAGTCCGGAGGGTTGAGAGAAAAAACAATTTGAGTCTGGGTAAATCCCAAATAGTCACTTTTTAGAGGCGGAAAATTTGAGTTTAGCCTCTCATGGGTTGGAAAAGGCCTAAGAGCGCCACTTCACTCATAGCCACTTCACTTTACTTGTTCTTTTAGCTTTAAAATACTAATTGGCATACATATGCTTAATTAAGTTGGTTAAAACGGATGTGCTTCTCAGAATATCGCTTGTATAAAAATTAAAAAAAAATTAAAAAACTAATTTTCAATGTAACAATTTAACAACATTTCATATCTCAATAAAGAGGCAATAAATAATTAATTTTGAGTATTTGACTCAATTTTTCAACCGATGCTTTGCTTTTGTTTCCTTTGCCCCACACCAAAAATAGGACAATGCCTGGCTCCTGATATCAGGAGTCATTCCTCCTTAATACAAGATGTGTCCTCTTACAAAATGACACATGTCTTTTTTTTCTTTCACTTTTTCTCTCTCTTCTCACCCACTCACCTCTCCTCTCTTCCTGTGCTCTCTCTTCTCTCTTCTCTCCGTCTCTTCATCTCTTTCTTCCACCATTCCCAAAATCTCCAAAACTCCCCAATAAATAACTCAATAAAATTAAAAATTAAAAAGGAGAGAAATCAATACATAGTGTTTGGGTGATGATGATGGAGAAGCAGCGATGGGAAGAGAAAGGGGCTGAAATTTTCTTCTAAAGAGTTGCAGGGAAGAGACAGAGATGGGGAGATGAGAGAAGAGAGAGCTGGGGGAGGAGAGGAGAGTGGGTGAGAAGAGAGAGAGAGAGAGGGAGAGTCAGTGAAACCAAAAAAAAACATGGGAAGAGACGGAGATGAGGAGATGAGAGAAGAGAGAGCTGGGGGAGGAGAGGAGAGTGAGTGAGAAGAGAGAGAGGGAGAGTCAGTGAAACAAAACAAAATCAAAAACAAAAAAGAAATATGTGTCATTTTTTAAGAAGGCCACATCTTGTATTGAAAAGGAATGGCTCCTGATAGATCAGGAGCCAAGCATTATCCCCAAAAATATTAGGCTTATTTACCTGGAGCGCCCCCTGAAACTTTAGTCAAATCTCACTTGTCCCATGAAAGTTAAAATGGCCCACTTCACCCCCTTGACTATCGTTTTGTGTTCCACTTTGCCCCTATCTGATATCTCCATTCATAACTCTGTCAATTTTGATAATGTGGCAGGGCTATTTTTGTATTTTTACCACAATTGATGATATGTCATGTACATGGCCCACTTTTTTTGCTGAAGTGAAATAACATATTAATAAAAATAAAAATAATGTAATTATTGTTTAATTAAAAAAAAATAACTTCTTCTTCATCTCTCTCTCTCTCTCTCGCCCTCTCCTTCCCCTAACTTCGCCATCAGACCACAGCCACCACCCAACCCAACGCCACCCAAAGCAGCCACCAGTCAAAACCCTAAACCTCATTGCCACCTCCTCACCCATCAAATCAAGCACCTTTTCCAACCACACCTCAACTGCCACAACTACCTCATCTCCTTCTCCCCAACCCTCGCCAAGATCGATGGCCCCTCCTGCTACGATTTTGTTGTCGTTGACATGGAGCACAACCATGGCTTCGTGTCCCAAGCACTCCCAGCCTCCACACCTTGGCCGCTGCTTAACAACCGGCCATTCTTCGCTTGCTTGAGACCTCTACAGCTTGGGCCAAGAAAGCCCTAGATCTGAGCCTACAAGTGGAATTATACAAAATTCAAAGATCCTCAAAGCCATTCCACAAGTGGAAGTTGCAGGACAATCTACATATCATCAGATTTTGTCTGCCCATTTGCTTTTCCTCATCACTGAACATTTTCTTTAAAACTCAAAATCAACGCCAATAGAAAACAAAAATAGGGCAATGCTTCAGAAAATAAGCAGATTAATTTTTTCCAAGTTTATTTCAGTGTGTAGTATAAGAGAATGTTATTTGTAGCATCATACGTGTAGGTCTGATCTGTACTTCATGCATACTTGAGGTTTTTTGGTATTCATTTAACGTCTTCCACCGCTTCTGTATTCTGGTTGTTCTTGAATCTTAATGTGTCTTCAACATGTCTTATCTCCAGTTGAAGCAAAGAAGCTTCCGTTTCTTGTTCTGGTCATTTTTTTACTTGTCAGCATGTTCATTGTCCTGAATCAAATCAATTTGCTTTGATTTATACGGGCTAAACTTGAACTTCCAGTTCAAGCTAACATATGTTTTGCTCTACTCATGTATATGATTGAGTTAATGGGTTTTCTAAATTAGGCTATGTTGTGTGATTTTTGGTGTTTATTATTGTTATAATATGGTGAATTTTCTTTTATTTACTGTTTTTGGGTTGTTAGACCAAAAATGGAGGCTGAGCAAGTTGGGGAGCTTGTGTCTGTAGCATTCACATGGACGATTGATAAATTCTCTAGGTTGAAATCCCAAAAGCATTACTCAGGGGGTTTTTCTGTTGGTGATTTTCAATGATGTATCTTTGCGGGGTTGAAGATGGGTGCACTATGTTAACTATGGTTAGCAAGTCAGGAAGTTTGTTACAAGTTAGCACGTGTGTTAGTTAGACAGCTAAGCTGTGTGGTTAGTCAGTTAAGCCTCTCTGAATAAGAGGTGGCTATGCGTTGTAAAGACACATAGATTGAAATCAAAACATAGAAATTCTCAATTCTTCTCTATCTCTTTCTCTGCTATCTCTTAATTCTCCTTCTCTTTTCTTTATGTTATCATGGTATCAAGAGCCAGCATCGCTCACGCTTCTTGATCTTCTTGCTTCCGCTATTCAATTCCTTTGCTATAATTCTGATTCAATTCTTCAAAATTTTTTTTTTCTCTCACTTCCAATCTGTTCTTCTATTCATTGATTCTTCCATTTGTTCTTCACATCTTCCATTCGTTCTTTCCTTTCTTCAAATCTTAATTTCGTTCTTTGCTTAGGGTTTTCTTGATTTTGGGGATTTTCTCTTATCAATGGCGATTTCTTCTTCCTCTTCAGATCAAAATTGACGGGTTGCTTGGGATGATTACTCTTCGTCTCAAAGACGATAATTTTCTCAAGTGGAGTTTTCAATTGGAATCTGTTCTTCAGGGTTATGATCTTTTTGGGCATTTTGACGGAACTGCTGTTGCTCCTCCTCGCTTTGCTATTGTTGATGAGGAGGGTGTTACATCTGAAGTTATTGCTGCTTACAAGGAATGGATTCGTACCGATAAGGCTTTACTCAGTTTGCTCATAGCCACTCTCTCCATGAGGCTATAGAGTATGTTATTGGCACCAAGACTGCTCGTGACGCCTGGTTAAGTCTTTCCGATCGGTATGCATCGATTTCTAGGGCACGAATCAATCATCTGAAGACTGAATTCCAGACGGCCCAAAAGGGTGGAGATTCGATCGAGCGCTTTCTCTTGCGTCTGAAAACGGTTCGTGACCAATTAGTTCAAGCTGGGGTGAAGGTGTCTGATGATGATTTTATGATTGCTACACTTAATGGCCTCCATCAGGAATATGACATGATCAAGACGGTTTTGATTGCAAGGGATTCTCCAATTTCTTTGAAGGATTTTCGCGCTCAACTGACCGGCTGAGACAAACCGCAGAGGCTCGATTGGTTCCTCACTCTGCGATGTTCGTTAATCCGTCGCCTTCGTCATATGCTTCTGTGAAAGCTATGGGCTCTTCTAATTCTGGAATGGGTTTATTGCCTACTCCATCTTCTTTACCAGTTGCTTATATGGGGTCCTATGATTAATCTGTTATGCATTCATTGGATCGCAATTCTGGTTCAAGACATGTTCTTGGTAATAATGGTGGGTTTAGTCGTATTGGCAATAGTCAGCATGGAGGGTTTTCTGGTTTTAATCATCATTCTGGTTCTGTAGAGGCAGATTTCAGAAGTAGAGCCTCTCCTTCATCTTTCTAGGAAAATCGATTTGGTTCCAATTCTTCTAAAAAATCTGCAGTCTGTTCCTGAATGTCAGATATGCAGCAGACGGGGTCACACGGCTGCTAATTGTTATTTTCGCCATGAGGCAAGCTCTTCTAGGCATGGATCTCGGTTATTGAATGTCAAATATGTGGTAAGAAGGGTCATGGAGCCTTGGATTGTTTCCAGAGATCCAACTATGTCTATCAAGGTCAAGCTTCTCCTTCCAACCTTTCTGCTATGACTGCCCAAACTTCCTATGTGCCTGATAAAGTCTGGATCGCTGAGAGTGGAGCGTCTCATCACATGGTGTCTGATATTTCCTCTTTAAATCATGTTGCTCCTTGTGAATCTACAGAGCAAGTGATTGTTGGTAATGGAGAAGGTTTGAAAATTAAACATATTGGTACTACTGTCATTTCCTGTGCTTCTACCTCTCTTAAAATGCCATCAGTATTTCATGTTCCCAAGTTATCTGCTAATCTCTTGTCTGTGCATCAGCTGTGCAAAGATAATAATTGTGTTATCAGCTTTGATGCTTCCTGTTTTGTGATACAGGATCGTGTCACCAAGACAATCCTTCTAAAAGGTTGGAGTAACAACGGATTGTATCCTATTCCTTCTTCTGATGTATCCTCTCATTGTCTGTCAAAGAAAGTAGCTTTGCTTGGTCAACACGTTAAGTCTTCCATTTGGCATCACAGACTTGGCCATCCAACGAATGAAGTGGTGCAATCAATGCTTAAAGCTTCCTGGTTTGCAGTGTGCAAGTGATTCTTCCAATTCGAATAATTTGTGTTCAGCTTGCCTTCAAGGGAAGATGCATCGGCTTCCATTTCCTGTTAGACATAGTAGGTCTGAAATTCCTTTTCATACAGTTCATAGTGACATATGGGGACCTTCCCATTACAAATCTGTTGAGGGTTAGAGATATTTTGTTTCCTTCCTTGATGAATGTACTGGATATTTGTGGGTTTATCCCCTTTTCAATAAATCAGAAGCTTTCTCCCAAATTTCCACAGTTTTATGCTTTGATACAAAATCAATTCAGTGCTGCTATTAAGTGTTTTCAGAGTGATGGTGGTGGTGAGTTTCTTAGCAAGGTTTTTACAGAATTTTTGGCTTCCAAGGGAATTATGCGTCGTGTGTCTTGCCCTTATACTCCGCAGGCAGAATGGACTGGCAGAGCGGAAGAATAGGCATATTATTGAAACCGCCATTACCCTCTTAACTTGAGCAGCCTTGCCAGGAAATTTTGGTTTCTTTCCACTGCCCATGCTGTGATCTTATAAATCAGATGCCCAGCTCTGCTTTACATAATCAATCTCCTTATTTCCGTTTATTTGGCCATCATCCTGATCTTGCTTCTTTGAGAATATTTGGTACCTGCGGTAGATCCGTATCTAAGACATTATAATGTGCACAAGTTACAACGCGAACCACTAAGTGCGTGTTCTTGGGATATTCACCTGGTTACAAAGGAGTTATTTGCTACAATCAAATTACTGCAAAATGTGTAATTTCAAGGCATGTTCTTCATGACGGAAACGGTCTTTCCCTTTAAGCACATTAACTCTGGTATATGTGGGCAGTCTTCTCACTTTCCTTCTCCTGCATCAGTGGCTCCTGTCATTATTTCTCTGCCTTCAAGGCCTTATCAAGCTTCTCATAATTCTCAGGATTCATTGTCTCTTGCCTCCTAATACACAAGTAGCTACTTCTCTAGACTCATGGGGCGTTATCTCCCATCCAACATCAAGCTTCGTTGGATGACATTTCAGGAGCTTCTAGAGATTTCTGGACCTGTGTTAAATGAACAACAATTACAACCTGCCAGCCTCAACAATTTTATCTTCTCTTGAGCATTCATCTTCGGGTACTTCCTCATCCCGTTTCTTTACCCATCAGTCCTATTAATACTCATCCCATGCATACTAGACTTAGGGATGGCATAGTACAAAGAAACAGTTTCCTAACTATGTGGGGTATTATACATGTTTGAATGCTCGTATTGAATTAGATGAACCTGCAAGCTATAAGGTAGCCTCGTTTTCTCCACAATGGAAACATGCCATGCAAGAAGAGATTGATGCCTTACATATGCAAGGTACTTGGACTTTGGTTCCTAATCCTGGAGATAAAAACATTGTTGGTAGTAAGTGGATTTACAAGATAAAGAGAAACTCTCGATGGTTCTATTGCTAGGCATAAAGCTCGATTGGTAGCTCAGGATTCAGTCAAGAGCAAGGCTTGGATTTTAGTGAAACTTTCAGTCCTGTAGTGCGTCACACCACTTTCGAGGACTAATACTAAGTCTAGCTGCAATGAATAAATGGTAGTTAAGACAACTTGATGTTAAGAACGCCTTTTTACATGGCGAATTGGAAGAAGAAGTGTTTATGAAACAACCACAAGGGTTTGCTGATCCACATTATCCTGATTTTGTATGTAAGCTTAAGAAATCATTGTATGGTTTGAAGCAAGCTCCAAGGGCTTGGAATGCCAAATTCACCCATACTTACCAAGCTATAGGTTTTGAAGCTTCAGCCTGATCCTAGTCTTTTTGTGAACATTCAAACTCAGAGGTTGTGATTCTCTTACTCTACGTTGATGATATTATTCTCACAGGTTCTAATGAGAAGATGGTTCAGATTGTGATTGATGAGTTAAGTTCTGTATTTGAAATGAAGGACTTGGGTAAGCTTAAATTCTTTCTCGGCTTACAAGTTTCCTATGCCTCAAATGGTGATATTTTTGTTAATCAGTCTAAATATGCTAAAGAGTTGCTTCACAAAGCTAGAATGTAATCTTGTCGATCCTGACAACTCCATGTAAACCACATACACAGGTGTTAACAGAAGTTTGGTGAAGTGTTAACTGATCCAACATTGTTTAGGAGCATTGTATGGGCTCTCCAATATTTGACTTTTACAAGACCAGACCTTGCTTACTCTGTCAATTCTCTGTGCCAATACATGAATCAGCCTACTGATCTTCATTGGCATTTGGTAAAAAGGATTCTCAGATATGTGCAAGGTACTCTGAGTATGGCCTGGTTTCACAGCTGGTGATATGCATCTCTCTACATATAGCGGATGCTAGACTGGGCAGGTGACATCAACACTCGAAGGTCTACAACAGGTTTTGTGATATTTTTAGGCAGCAATCCTATATCTTGGAAGTCAAAGAAACAAGGCTCTGTTTCAAGAAGTTCTAGAGAGGCAGGCAGAGTCAGGGCTCTAGCCCATACTCCTGCTGATTTGGCTTGATTCGGCAGGTTTTGAAAGATTTAAAGTTGTCTGTACAGATCCTCCAATTGCATATTGTGATAATATGTCTGCTTTGGCTCTTAGCTCAAATCCAGGATACCATTCCCAGAATTAAACACTTGGACATTGATTTCCATTTTGTAAGGGAGAGAGTGCAGAAGAAGGATTTGCTGGTCTAGGATATTTCAAGAGTGAACAACTTGCTGATGTGTTTACAAAGGGTCTACATGGTCCTATCTTCTCAGCATTGTGCTCATCTTCAGGTTAAGAGAGTTACCTAAGTAGGGAAAATGTTAACTATGGTTAGTATGTTAACTATGGTTAGCAAGTCAGTAAGTTTGTTACAAGTTAGCACGTGTGTAGTTGGGCAGCTCAGCTGTGTGGTTAGTAGTTAAGCCTCTCTGTGAATAAGAGGTGGCTATGCGTTGTAAAGACACATAGATTGAAATCAAAACATAGAAACTTCTCAATTCTTCTCTATCTTCTTTCTCTGTTATCTCTACTATTCTCCTTCTCTTTTCTTTATGTTATCACACTATACGCGTGCAGGTGGGTGATTTTCCGGTGGTGTTGGAGTGGTGGTGGTGAGGATAGCTTTGTGTTGGGTGGTGGTTGTGGTATGATGGTGAAGTTAGAGGAAGAAGGGGGAGAGGTCGAGAGAGAGATGAAGAACAAGAGATTTTTTTAAATTAAATAGCAAATACATTATTTAATTATTTTATTTTTATTTTTATTAATATGTTATTTCACTTCAGAAAAAGTGGGTCATGTATATGACACATCATCATTTGTGGTAAAAATACGAAAAGCCCTAGCGTGTATTAAATTAACGGAGTTATGAATGGAGATAACAGTAAGGGGCAAAGTGGAAACACAAAACCATAGTGAAGAGGGTTAAATGAGTCAGTTTAACTTTCAGAAGGACAAAGTGAGATTTGACCAAAGTTTCAGGGACGCTGCAGGGTTCAGGGCTAAGACCTTCGGTTCAAACCAATGGTTTCTTAATAATCAATAGAATACAATTTTTTATTGGATTACAAATTTTACAATCCAATCCAATATGATTAGATGTTAGGATCCAATCCAATCCAATCCAATGTACATTAGATTGGATTGGATTGAGATAATGTTTGTATGAAAATATAATCATTGCAAAAAAACTTTAGTTTTTCATTACATATAATTCATAATTCATAATTCAAAATTCAATCCAAAGATACAACATGAAATTTAAAAACAACATTACATTAAGAACTACAACCATTCTTTAATTTTTTTTTTTTAAAACTAAAGTTAACAAAAAAAAACTTAAGAACTCTTTTAGGCTCCGAGGTCCATCAATCCTTCCATGTTAGAGAGAATGCAATCATCCACATCAATTTTCATTCAATGTAAGTTTTGATGTAGGACCCAAAATTTCTACAAAGAAGAAAATGTCATATTAAGATAAATATAATAAAACCAATGCTAATTAATTTAAAATATGAAAGTTATCTTGAAATAATATTACCTGATTCAATATCTTCAATATCTTCTGTGATCTCAAGAATATCAGTTTTTGGTGAAGAGCAACGTAACCAATTTGTGTGCAAATAAGTGCCTCCACTGTCCTCGGAGATAATGAACTCCTATATGGATTTGAGATACGACCACGAGTACTAAATGTTGAATCTGATGCTAGAGGGGGCAAAGGTATTGCCAAAACATCTCTTGCTATACAAGACAAAATCTTATATTTTTCAGAGTTCATCTTCCACCAATCCAAGAGATCAAAGTTATCATTTTTTGGATTCTCACATGTTTCAATGAAGTACCTGTCAGTTTCTGTTTTGGACTCTACACCATCTGTTTCCTCCACAGGTTTATGAACCCATAGTGAAATTAGTAGCAAAATCTACTTCATTATTGTCAATCTCCATCTCATTTGGATTAATTGTCTCATCCATATTATATGTTGCACTATCATTGTAAAGCAATTTATACTGGTCATACAATTCATGCAACTTGTTTTTCACTTTACTTGTCATTCACTAGCTTTTTCTTCACCACATAACAAAGCAAAACAATATTGCAAATAACGTTCCTTGAAACGTGGATCAAGTAAAGCAGCAACAAACAAATAAATATTCATTTTGATAGCTTCCCAATATTATCATACTTCTTCTGCATATTCTCAGCCACCAACTTAGAGAAGACATCTTTGCTTTGACTCCATCTTTGCTATTGACATGAACCACACAAAGTTGTTTCAAAAACAAATTTGAAGTTACATACAAAGTACCAGAAAATTCTAAAGTTGCATCATAAAATACTTTCAAAAACTTAATAAAGCCACGTGCATAATTCCAATCCAATGAGGTGGGAGCCTTTTTATTTTCATCCATACAAAATTCACGAACATATTGTGTATCATGCTCCTCTAAACACTCAAAAGCTTTTTGATATTTTTCTGCAACTTCTAACATTAAATAAGTAGAATTCCACCTTGTCTGAACATCTAGACATAACCCCTTATGTGAAGAAATTTTCACTCGCTCTGCACATGCCTTAAACTTTTGGGACCTCGCGGAGAAGAGCTTAACATATCTCACCACATTACGAAAATTCTAGTGATTGACTCGTGATAATCTTCTGAGACCCTCCTTCACAATGAGATTTAGTATGTGTGCACTACACCTCATATGCATATTTTCACCATTCAATATTGAACCATTCCAATCATCACTTTCTTTTTTGACAAATATGCAACAACAAGATCATTTGACTTTGGATTATCAGAGTGTCATAGTCAACACCTTCTCAATTTCCCACTCTAATAGACATGTCTCAATTGCCCTTCCAATTGTGTCACCCTTTGTGATTTACAATTGTGCAAAAATTCAGAATTTTCTTCTGGAATCTCCATTCATTATCTATATAATGTGCTGTGAGACACATATAGTTAAGATTTTGGCGAGATGACCATGTGCTCTGGTGAGACTAACTCTTTTGCGATTACCAGCTAAAAATAATTTTTCAACCTTATCTTTTTCTTTTTTATAAAGGTTCAAACTATCTCTCGCAATTGTAAAGCGAGACGAGACCTGAAATCTAGGTTCACAAACATGTAACATGTTTTAAAACCCTCACCCTTCTACACAACTTTAAAGGGTTGTTCATCAAGTATGACAAACTTAACACCTCTTCCCTACATGACCTTTCTGACTATAACTTGTAGCAATGAGTTTGCCTTCTACCTCCCCTTTCTTTGGTTGGAAAGACAAACTTTTTTGCTTCTTATTAACTCACAGGATACTCCTTTCATTGATTTGCCAAATGACTCAACAAGTTTGATGTCCCATTTTCTTGCTACCACATGCATATATTTTATTGCAATAGTTAGCATTTTTCTTGAGGATTTTTGGACCATTACAATTTGATAAACTGTACCCAAACAAGTTAAAGGAGGTCTAGAAAGGTTTACTCTTACCTTCAATGGGAGTAAAATCACTGGGTTTGTTTTCTTGCAGCAACACTTCAACATTTGTAAGTTTGAGACATGAATAACATTAGAAGTTGAAGGCGCATCAAGCTGGTGGTTGATTATTTTTTTAAATTCCCGGTTTTTTCATGGAAGCTGAAGTTGAAGTCATCTGTTTCATAAAACTTATCTTAATATTATGCTTGAATGATGAATCATTGAGTTCTTGAACCCAAATAATAAAACACTTACCCAAATATGTCTCTGCGAAAGGGTGTGAAAATTCTTCTCAGCTTGCTACATAATATACTAAAGCACGTGGACCCTGGTAAGAAGAAGCATAAATAGCTACACTATAACTAATATATTAGCAATATATGGGAGTTTGTGACATGACATGCTCGTGTATGCGTATGAGAAATACAAATATGATAGTTACTTAGAGCATGTTGAGCATGCTGAAGTATGGGTAAGGTCAATATATTAACTTTAATTTTTTAATTAATATATATTTATATATTTTACAATAGGGATGTATAGGAAGACTAATATATATATAAATGCATATATATTGGATTGTTTGGTTTTGAGTTGATTTTGAATCTTCATCCGTATTTTAAACCTACCGATTGGATTTTTAATTTTCTATTTAATCCAATTGCGATGAACTGTTTTCAAAACCAATAAAATTGGATTGGATTGGTTTATTGGTTTGTTTAGCGGAATTGGTTCGGATCTCATAACCCTAGCTACACTAAATAAGCCAAAATATTAAGGTTGCTAGATAGAAGAAGTATTGGGTTTTTTTGTTTTGTTTTTGGTTTCATTGGGGGGAGAGAGAGCATTTCTTCATTGACAAGTAGAGAAGTGAGAATCATGTCCAAAAGCTCCAAGCATTCTACAAGCTACTTCCATCACTCTTCCTCTCTGGGCTTAGCACCAACCTTAACAACAAATGGCCGTTTCTTCTCCGGCCTTGACCTCCTCCTCTCTAAACGGAAACAAAACCCCATCAATCCCCTGCATCGAAATCCTCTCGTCCGTATAAATATCAGGATCAAACAACAACGCCAAACATCGCCCGACGAAATTTCATCAACCCATCGGCCCGTCTGCGTGACTCACTTGTATGTGGCTCTACCATATCGCAACCAGACCTTCCC